>DWPV01007663.1:0-10550 GCA_018251915.1 Urbanus proteus proteus
AATGCGTCGAGTCTTTATACGGAATGGACTGGATTAAAGTAAGATTGGCCCGTGAAAAGGACTTTGAGCATTGCGCTTTGAAACGTGTCAGCTCGATATGCACTCACCAATTGCGACCGGATCTTTGTCAAATTTTTATGTTTCATTTTTTATTCGTATCGGTGTAGCTTTTTTATGGTTGTATCAGCAAAATTTGTATGAAAGAACCTCGATTTTTTTGCTCAACGTTGAATTTTTATATAAAAAAAATGTTATCCCGAAGTTCTTATGACCAAACACGCTGCCAAAGAAGACATGTTTCTTTCATAATTTACTTTTTAAGAATGTAATTAGTATTAAAGATCCACGCGAGGGAACGATTACCATATCAATCAGATACGCAGTGAGTTTCGATCCCCGACCACGAAACCAGCACCAACCAGTGATTATTAATATTTTATTTTAATAATCCTCTCCACTATGGAGCGTCTAAAAACAATCTAGTCCAGTGAGATCTTTTACCAAAACTCCAATTCAATGCGTCGAGTCTTTATACGGAATGGACTGGATTAAAGTAAGATTGGCCCGTGAAAAGGACTTTGAGCATTGCGCTCTGAAACGTGTCAGCTCGATATGCACTCACCAATTGCGAAAGGATCTTTGTCAAATTTTATTTTTTATTAGTAAAGGTGTACCTTTTGTATGGTTTTACTTGAAAAAATCAAGTAGAAACACATAGAGATTGGATTTTTTCATAAGGTTGTATTGTATAAAATCTAACCGTACCGTCTTTTACCGTAGTTCCTAAGAAAAAATCTATAAAACACTTATTTTGAGAAGTCTGTGTTCATTACAACACATGTATTTATTTTTAATTTTCCACTAGCTGATCCCCGCGGTTTCATCCGCGTTAAAAAGATAAGGAATACGTATCTAAATATAGGTAACACCCCGCTCTCCCGCGACAAAATTAAAGTAGCTTAAGTTACACCTTTGACCTTCAGCTATCATTCAGTGAAAGTCCCATCAAAATAAGCCCAGCCGTTTAGAAGATTACTTTAGCCAAACAGACAGAAATACAAAAAAATGCATTTTCATTATAGGTATCGTGTATACTTTAATATGCATTGAGTAAAAAAAGGTAATTTTGAAATCACAAACAGACACTTCAATTTTATTTATTTGTATAGATTATTGTTTGTAACAGTGTAGGACGGTAGCTATTTACAGCTTCTGTACAATATAACATTTATTTTCTATGTTACTCAAACAAACATCCACTCGAATAAATACACTGTCCACTACAATATAGGCAAATTTCAATGGTACAGTGGGCCCATAAACTAAAACATCAAACTAAAATACAACTATCCTGTTGGAATTATTTAACAAGCCTTTTAGTGGAGACATAGGTACATACTTACATAAGTACATACATACTTCAAAAAGATTTTTTTATTCTTTCTTTCTAATATGACAATCAGAATCAACAATCTAATAAAATCGCAATGAATTGCTGAAGCTCCCTTGGAATTAAACCACAAATGGTCAACTCTCCAATTAATAACCGCAAACAAAATTGCTTAATTATTAACCGATTTCAAAAAAGGAGGAGCCGTACATTAAATTGGTTTTTTTTGGAGTCGGTGTCACCCAATGTACTTAAACGTATTTAATGTTAATTATAATGTTCTAATATTTAATTATTTGTTCGTTTTAGGTAAATTAGAGTTCTTACCGAATACATAAGTTAAAAAAAGTTGATTGTAAATTATAAAAATAAAATACGTAATTTTATTATTTTTTACTTTTTAGTGCATTTATTTATATATCTATTTGAAGTTGGTTTTTGTTTCTTTTTGTTAAAAATAATTTTATATAGATCAGATTGAATCTACAAATCTATTTCTCTTTCTCTATTTTAATCTATTTCTTTCTCTTCTCATATACCAATCGTTAAAATCACTTTCAACAGAGATAATATGAGATACACGAAATTTGAAAAATATAAATTAAAACCTTTACAAGTAATCGTACGTGAAACTCAGCGTGGAAACAGTAATGCTTTTCGAAAAGTATAATACGATTCAGTGACCCCGTATTTTTTAAAGCTAACTTCTTTTTGAATATTTCATGCATAAAATTTGGTGTACTCATCTAATAAATAATTGTAAAAAATGATGGAACCATAATATGATATGTATTAATTTGTTATATTGCTTATGAGTATTTGTGTATTGATTTCTTTGGGCCTTAGTAGCCTGAAATAAATAAATAAAAAATACTATAATGATGGTAGAACACCATGTGGTTCGATTTCTGCGGCCTCCCTGTCACATCTATTCCTGCGTTACAGTTTTGTTAAGTGCTGCTGTGTTCTGGTTACAAGATAAGGTAGATATATTAGAGGCGTTCTAACTCAATCCTCAGAATAAGAAGGTCTGTTTGGCTAAGGTAATCTAAATGTCTGGACCGATTTTGACGGAACTTTCACTGGAAGATAGTACTGGCGTAACATAGGCTACTTTATTTTAAAAAAGTATTAGCGCGCGTGCCACTCGCATGCGGTCGCCGTCGCGGGAGCGCCGGTATCTCTTACGTTTAAATAAGTATGCCTTCTTACTTCTTGTTTGATAACATATGTCAATGGGCTATTGCAGCCACTTATCGTCAGGTAGACAAGATAGCTATTTTTTTATTAATCATACTAGGTTTTGCCGTTTATGTCCTTTCTGGACCCTTGCCAATTTTATACTCTCGATTGAATAGTTAAAGCGTGAAGGCGTTACAAACAAACAAAAAAACGGATACCGGATATTTATGATAATTAGAAAATAGAAAATACAGAACAGTCAAAATACTGTCTCTGTTAATTCGGACAGAAAAACTAAGTACCAAAGCGAATTGTTAAGGTTTTGTGCTAAACTTAGACGAGCTAAACTAGACTTGAGCTGTCCAACAGACAATACAAAGCTAACTGCCAGTGTATCGGTTCGTTAGCCCAAGCTGCCAGGCGGAGAGAAGTCTTACTTAATCAAAGCTTAGATTGATTCCGGCCGTAGTGTTTTGTGTGAAATATGTGTTCATAATAAATCTATAGTTACATGTAACTTGTACTCACGATACGCGGGTTTAATTTGGAAGTGGGAGTTTCGCCGTGACCACGATCCATGCAACTGGGTCGAAATATCGGCAATTAAGGAATGAAATCCGCGTATCGTGTGTACCCGTTACATATTATAATGTATCCATTCCGCGATAATATAAATTTAAAATCATATATCTCTTTCTATACTTTCGGTTTTTTTAATAGTTATAAGAGGAGTATGATTATTTTTTATTTTGAAGCAATTCCGTCATTTTTGTGGAATGGTTGTGACTTTGGCTGACATACATATGAGGCACTTCACACTAGGCGCGATCTGTTACTATACGTATACGTATTTGGTTCCATCGCTTATAGCTTACTCGTTGGTAATAAAACGAGTCCCGGAGTCCTGTCTCGGTTTCCTGGAGAGTAATAAAGTCGCCGTAATATATAAGCGACGGGAACGGGAAGGTAATATTTCTTTTTGTCAACGCAATTTTGAATTGTTGAGAAGGCACAATTTGGTAGGATATTGCAAATACGAGTATGCAAGTTATATCTAAGTTAAAAATATAGATACTTATAGGTAGTCCAGGCGTTCCAACTTTGACCTTAGGAGTAGTAAATCCGTCGGTCTGAATGGATGATCTTAGGTATCTAAGTTTAGAAAAGGAAGATCTTCCCAGGCTAGGTGATCATGTCTGGGGAGCGGTCGTACTCCGAAAGTCTCAGTTTAGAGCTTGTATAAATGCAAGGTATTCAGAATACTTCGATAACGTGATTCTGAATACTTGTAGCGCCATCTCTTGACGAGTAGCGGGATGTCGCCACAAAGTCTTAATTAAATCCGATAAATAAATAAATGATAGGCATAATTTATAGGCAAAGCCTATTTACTTACAAATATGGACTCATATATAGTACAATCGGATCTTAGAGAGGTACAATATAAAATATTAAAACCCTATTTGAACTTTCGTCTATCCGTATGTGTCTCAGTAACACCAATAGTGAAAAATTTTGAACCCATTCTGACGATAGTTTCACACAAAGGTTGAAGGATTTACAGCGAGTGGCTAGTCTGTTTTAGCCCGAAAATATTTAAAGGTCGTGGTACAAAGCCCAGAGCACTACCGTGGACAAGAGTGCATGCGGGTAAAAAAGGCACAGAGTGGGGATGTAGGGGGCAGCAAGGTTAGTCTGTTTTTACCTCGAAAATATTTAAAGTTCCTGCTAAAGTAACTTGTACAAAAGGATATGCGGGTGAAACCGGGGGAAAAGAGGGGAAAAACGGTGTATAAATAAAGAATCGTTCAGATTGGTTGTTTGTGATTCCTATGTGTGGCAACACAATACAAATATCGCATTGCTGATATTAAACCCGGAGGCTTTTCAATACGCTTCATAGGTTTTCATCTTGAAAAATTGCGAATATAAGAAAACATTTCAATTGTCCGACTGTATTTATCTTATGTCTCTGTTTGTGATTTCAAAATAACATTTTTTTACTCAATGCATATGAAATTATACACGATAACTATAACGAAAATGCGATTAATAAAAACGTTTGTCTGTCTGTCTATCTGTTTGGTGGGACTCTCACTGGAAGATAGCTGAAGGTCTAAGGCGGAAAATAGGCTACTTTAATTTTTGAAAAATGCATTACCGCGCGCGACACTCGCCCGCGGACGCCGTCGCGAGAGAACCGGGTGTTACCTATATTGAGATATGTGTTTCTTAGCTAGTGAATTTATAAAAGCTGTTTCCTACCACTACGTACGTTAACTATAAAATAAAATCTCTAATTTAGAAAAGTTTCATCTCTTATTCTACTTAGGTGTACCTAACTGAAAAAGGTGTTTCATTATTTCTACCAAAGAGCAAAACACAGATAATTGTGCTCACCTCATAATTGTCGGATTTTCAAACAAACTTCCAACCTCTGTTCAACCCTCTTAGGGTACTTAGCTGAAGGTATTACATAGTCTTAAAGTATTAGAATCAGCTGATGTGAAGGAGATAATAATATGAAAGCGGAGGTCAATAAATTAGCCTTCGATGATTTTTTTCTTTACATTTGAAATTAATTCCGCGATATGCGAAGCCACCTAAAACATCACAGTAAAATGACAATTAAAAACATAATAGTATATTTTTACAAAAAAAATCATAACCATTTTTATTTTTCTAATTCAATTTAGTCTCTGCAATTTTTATTTTTTTTAATTCAATTTAGTCCCTGCGTTGCTTTTCAAACACCCTACCTCTTTCAAACAAACGTTTCTGTTCGAAACAAACACGCATCGTCCATAATGTTATTTTCAATGCACTTTATGCTTGTTGGAAACACTTCGCTAACAAAGACTAGGGATGTATTCAGTTTGTAATTTTTCCACCATTGAGTCTGAAGTTGATATCACAGACAGTATTCATGGCGTGAGAGTGGATATAGAGTTATATAGAGCGAGATATGTGGCGAGACTAAATTATATGTGAATGCAATCCACATAAAACATAAGGGTACATTCGAAATGAATTAAACAGGATTTTGCGTGGAAAGAGAACTTTTGTTACATTTTGTAAAGGTTTTACAAAGAATTCGAGTAAACTGTAGTGGTCTGGTCAAGTTGAAGTATCTGTTTGTGATTTCAAAATACCATTTTTTTACTCAATGCATATGAAAGTATACACGATACCTATAACGATGCAATCAAAAATATTGTCTGTCTGTTTGGCTGAGGTAATCTTCTAAACGCTTTGACCGATTTTAACGGGACTTTCAGTGGAAGACAGCTGAAGGCCTAAAGCGTAACATAGGTCACTTTAATTTCTGAAAAATTCATTAGCGCACATTCCACACGCAGGCGCGCGCTGTCGCGGGACATCCTGGTATCATTTATGTTTAAATATGTTAATAATTTTACTTAACGCGGATCGAACCACGAGGATCAGCTAGTCGAAATATAAATTAAAATCCAAAATTAAGTCTAACAAGACACAATCTGCTCGAGCTGCAGTTAAAATACTCCATATCTCAACGCGCGCTTGCCGCTAGTTTCAAGCACTTAGCAGTTCCCACTGAGCAGAGTAGATTGCAACTATTCACTGTACATTCAACGCCAGACTCAGAACAAAAATAAAAGACAAACTCTTGACACATTGCATTGTGCTCGTATGTAGTACAATTTCTGCGAGTGACTGTGAACAACGTTATAGAATTTATACGAGTAAATTGAAAGTCTGTTTTTTTACCCGATATCTTTTTTACTTAAAGTTGAGCAATTACGCTTCGTAGAATAATAGCCTAGTGAGGAAACTAGGATTTCCCTGTATTGTGAGACTCTGACTTTAAACCCACTGCGTATCAGACCGGTGAAGGGCTCAGCCAAGCAGATCAAAGTAAATTGCGTTTATTTTTTTCTAAATCATTTAAAATCATTACCAAAGTATAACAACAAACAATTCATGCAAAAATGCTCCGTAGCTTCATAATCAGTATCATTGAACAACTATTGTATTTTTACCTATGAGTGCGTTATTCATCATTTAGTAATTTACATGCTGAAATCTGCAATGAATTGTTAGAGAAGCTTAATGTACCATTTATCATAATTATTCAGCTGTTATTGTGTGCTAAACATGCGAACATTAGTAAATCGGTCAAAAAGTACGTTTCAAAATTTTGCTAAAGAGGCCTAGTCTATATTTTTTGGTATAAGCCACCGGTTCACAGGCAGCACTCAGTCGGCGCAAGTGATATTAGGGAGAAACATTCGCTCTTGTCTTAATAATGTCTAATGTTCTTTGAGTTAAAACATCCTCACTGTTATTAAAGATTCGCTTCCGCGTTAATGAATCGGTTCAAATCTATGACCCTAGTTTTTTCTTTAAGTATTGATAAATCGTTTGTCTCGTTTCCTTACCATTAAGACACAGAATAATTAAAAAGGTATTTCTAATTTATGCTACTAAAATTCTAAAGTACCAAATTATGGCAATTTTTAAAAGATAGAAACACTTCAGACACATACAGTCTCATGAGCATTTCAAAAGGAAGTTCTTTTTCTTATTTGACAATGTTACGTCTTTTTTTCTTGGTCTGAGAGATTCACGTTTTGGGAAAGTAAGTCCAATTACTTCAATTTTTTTTTTAGTTTTATGAGCCTAATTTTGTACATATTTACAAATCTTGTATTTCTGTATTCCGACAGCGTTTCTTTGCAACCTTATTAGACCTATACAATTATATTTATACGCCTTACACTTATTTCCTTTAATTTCATTTAAGGCTACAAAACTATAGGGTCTATTATTTTTCAACGGGAATATTTTATCTCTTGTGTTAAATAACACTACATAGTAAAACAAAGTCGCTTTCCGCTGTCTGACCCTATGTATGCTTAGATTTTTTAAACTACGGTACGGATTTTGCGGTTTTTTTAAATAGAGTAATTCAAGCGGAAGATGTATATTTATAATAAGATCCATTATATAGCAGGGAAGTGTGCGAAGCCGTGGGCAATAGCTAGTTCAGTAATAAACAGTGGATATATTTTAACAGAACCACAAATATCTGGTGATACATAGAGGATCCAACGACTCCCAAAAGTGTACAAATTGCACCAAAAACACGCTCATATTTTTCAATGCACATTTTTCACTTGTGTCAAGTGTACCGCACTTCCGCGTACACTTCGCAACTATTCAGTGTATTTCGCACTTGAAATTCACAGACATCACTTATGTTGGCAGACAGACGCCATCATTACACAAGTGTTTTGTGTTTGTTGCCGAAAGTTTCCCAAAAAACCCCGAGAGGACTTATGTCAGCTGTACTATTTTTGTGTGAGGTTGGACAGTATTTTGTACTACCTGATCTCCAGAATTTCACCCGTTTTAAAAAGTAAAAAGGAATACATATTTAAGCATAACTGAAATCTCGCTCTCCCGCGACGGCGTGCGCGTTGAGCGGGCGTTAATGCTTTTTCCAAAATTAAAGTAGCCTTTGTTACGCCTTAGACCTTCAGCTATCTTTCAGTGAAAATCCCGTCAAAATGGGTCCAGTCCATTCCTGTTCTGGGTCCATACCCAGAACAGGAATCTTAATTGATCACACCCAGGTGTTTGTGTATTCGTATATGTGTGTGTCCATGGCACCCACGACACAGGAGAAAATCCTACTGTAATCTACTCCTACTGTAATCCTATGCTATAAATCCTATATGTAAATCTAAAATAATGTAAATATAAAAGCATAATTTGGTCATGCTGATTTTTCTAGTACCACTTTTACCAGAAAATAAATTTCCCCCCATTAGTATGCTAAAAAATCAGCCGTCAAATTTTTCACGAGCTGTCTGAAGCACTAGGCATCATTAATTGCAAACGAACATATTACATATCATAGGTGAATAAAATTTTAAAGAAATTATTTCGGAAAATGTCGAGGTCGAGGGTTTCATAATTATATATCTAGAAGTCCGACGTATCCTATGAAAGTTAATTAAAATACTTTCGGTTAGGTTTCATAAAAAAATACACACACATCATATTTCATTTTTACAAAATACTTACTTATATCTGCGAAGTGTGAAGTATAAACATTTTGCTCCCAAACAGAAACTTACCTGAAACAAGGAACATAAAATTAGATTTTATTTAATTAATTAGTTATTTGGGCATAAGCACGAATAGAATTAGATAAAAGTTACTTTTAAAATATGGTCCTTGCATAGCATATATTTTAAAAGTAAGTAAGTTTACGTAATTCAAAGACGAGAATACTTATTTAAATATAGTATTTTATAAAGGCCATCCTACAATAAAATATAATCATTTATAAAATGCCAAGAATTAATAGAAAAATATGTTATTTAAATAAATTATAAAATATACCCCATTTTATGGAAGTTTTTTAAAATATTGAAACAAAGTGGTTAGGTTAGACTTTAGCGCTAGTGAGTCTGAACTAGTATTAATATTACTAGACACTAAACCTAAAGGAAACCTTTAAGCGGATTTGCAACCTCAGAACCATATTTAGTTTCAGAAACCAATGAAGCCGTAATAACTTCGCACTTGCATATGTAAGAGCTAACATTACTGGTTAGTTAACACCTTGGTTATTTTAACTTATCGTTGAAGCCCTACGTTCCCTAGTAATCATAACGATAGCGATACGATTTTTTCACACAATCGGTTCGAACCGTACCCTTAGTACGAGTTTGTTAGGTTTTCTTGATACGATCTCGGTTCATGTTTACGCCAGTTTTTCCTTAGTAAAATTTTAGAACCTAAACGGTCCACTAGGAGCGCTGCATGTAGATGTATAGTCCCAAACGTAAACGAGGAACGTTCCACGTAAGAAACTCGTAATAGGGTACCGATATGCAAAATTTTGAGAATGCTTCGATAGCGTGATCCAAGATGGATCCTAGTGGCACCATCTCTTGATAAGTTAGGGAAAGTCGTTAAAGAGACGTCGCGGATCCATTGCATTGCTGTCTCCTCTCAGCGTGATAACAGTTCCAGCCATGGTCACCGTTCGACACTCTGACCAAGTGCTTAATAAGCAGACTTTGTACGGCTTCGACAATTTTTTAGAAGCAAAAATATAAATTAATGTCTAAAATGCACTTTAAGTTAGAGATGCGTTTAATAGATTCAGATATATGATTTCCATACGATCAAATATGGTTCATTCCCCGTGCTACTACTATTTTTACTACCAGTAGCAGCACAGGGAATTCGAATTCTCCGTGAAATATTATGATTTAAGTTCATTATTTTGACGTTGTTTTGTCAATTAGTTTACAAATAACACAAATCAGAGCTTGGAGAGCTTTAGCACTAATTCGAGTAAGTTGGTGTTAATATGTTTAACTACGTCGAAGTAAACTAAACTTGGCGTTGATTGCAGGAGTTTCTACCAATTCGAGAGCTTAAACACTTAAATGTGTTTGTTACAGCCTAAGGCTTCTTGAAAGCTTTGAGCTGAGCTTTTAGTGCCCGATAAGGAAGTTCAAATGTTCTCGAGTTTTGTGATGTACAAGTTAGTTTTTTGAGTTTAGAAACATCTAATTAACTTCGTCCGGGGTAAGGATAAAACATAAATATATAGTAGATCTACAAGAGGAGTCGCAAATTTATCATTGGCTTTGAAAAAGAGCTCTTTTTGTAACATTTTGAAAAGCACCATGACATAGCATCTCGGGAATGCCTCGAGAGGAAGTCTCTAATATGTCGCAAATATCTACTGTATTATCGTAGACTTGCTCTATAGCAGTGATAGCCTAATGGTTGAAACATGGCCTCTCAATCGAGGGGTCCGAGGTTCAAATCCTGGGCACGCACCTGTTATTTATATGCGTATTAGAAATTAATTATCACTTGCTTTACGGTGAGGCAAAACATCGTGAGGAAACCTGCACATCTGAGAGTTCCTAAAAGTTCTCAAAGATGTGTGAAGTCTACCAATTCGCAC
>DWPV01007664.1:0-10550 GCA_018251915.1 Urbanus proteus proteus
GTACCTTTAGTTTATTTACGCTCACATAATCACTTTTATAACCCGACCATTTTAAAAATGGCTTAATTTTTTTGTTACGAATGATCTACCTACTTTATTTATCTGCGGTATTTAAGGAAAAGTTTACAATTTTACAATCTCATAACGTAGATAGTACCTAAGTTAAATTACCATTGACGACCCCCGTGGCGGAGCGGTCACTATACTGGTCTGCGGCGCAGTGGGTCCCGGGTTCGAATCCCGGCCAAACACATATCTGAATGATTAATTTAGATTTGTTCCGGGTCTGGGTGTTTGTGTATTCGTCTTTGTGTGTCCATGGCACCCACGACACAGGAAAAAATCCTACTGTGGGACTATGAGGGTAAAGTGTATTTTTAAAGCGTCTTTTTTATTATGACACGGACATTTTTAATGAACCCCATAAGATCAAGGTCCTACCTGAGGTTGACCACAGATGCGTTGCTACCCCTGAAGTCTGAGTTGAAACGCTTCGGATAAGTATGTCTCCCTTACCACACCCTCCAGACCCGAACACAATAGTACTTAACACTGCTGTTATAAGGCGGTGTTATAAGGCGGAAATATGTGTGGCGGTGGTGCCGCCGGAGACTTGACGTAACTAGTAACACCATGTCTTATTCAAGCCCTATTCACACAAAATAATTCCTAAGTCCAACTACAAGATAAACCTTGTTTTTCTCCGATCATATTGAAAACAGTGCGCCTCGGAAAACAGTCTGTTTACAAGAGATTGGTTTTGTAAAATGGCTGACCGCGCTCGATATTTTTTTAATATCACATTCAGGTTATCCGACTGTGTAGACTTCAGGCTCATGCCCTATTTATAACAGGTTAAAGGGTGTGACGAGGCCTTTAGATTTATTCCTCGACTAGTTCTTGCACGCGACTCCGCACGCATAAAATTACCTATAAACCTTCCTCTTGTATGGCTGTATCAATTTAAAAAACCGCATCGAAATCCGTAGATTTCAGAGATTTGGAGATACGTTGATACTGTAAAGGAATGCTTAGAAAATTTCGTTGAAATATCTCTACCTTCAAATCAGAACACTTGCACACACCTATACAAATAAATAAAATTGAAGTGTCTGATTGTGATTTCAAAATTACAATTTTTTACTCAATGCATATGAAAGTATTCACGATACCTATAACCAAAATGCAATTTATTTTTTTTGGTCTGTCTGTCTGTCTGTTTGGCTGAGCTAATATTCTAAACGGCTGGACCGATTTTGACGGGACTTTCACTGGTAGATAGCTGAAGATCTAAAGCGTAACAAGGCTACTTTAATTTTCGAAAACAGCATTAGCGCGCGCGCCACGGGTGGGCCCCCTCGCAAGAGCGCGGGATGTTACCTATGTATAGATAAGTATTCCTTTATACTTTCTAATGCGGTTAAACCGCGGGGATCAGCTAGTACATAATAATACAGCTGTATAAGACAGAAATACATAGGTGTAGCGTAATGCCTTTAGAGTTGAACCACGCAGAGCATATCACCTTAAAATCGTATTCGATATTCAATATTTTTTACGGTAAAAATACTTTAAGATTGCAGATAAAATTCTATGTAATGTGGTAAAGGAGGTGACGGTATCATGACGTCATCGTCAACAATAATGACGTTATTGCCCGATAGCTCTGTTATCGAGCCGCTAAATAAAAAGAACGTCATACCTTGTTTTATGATCGACATGTGACAATTTGATTAAACACTAAAGTTCTCGCTGCCGAGTATAAAGTACCCAGCAGGTGACTCGCGAGGCGGAGCAGTTAACATACCGAAACGCAGTAGCTCCCGGGTTCGATCCCCGATCAAACAGATATCAGAATTATGAATTTAGATATCTGTTCTGGGTCTGGGTGTTTGTGTATTTGACTTTGTGTGACCATGGCACCCATGATACAAGAAAATCCACCTAAGGAGCTATGAGTGTAGCAAGCGTCACTGTTATAATAATCGTAAGATTTTGAACACCATTAAAAACAAAACAATTGTTTACTGATCCAAATTTGTTAGTTTTTTTTGTCTTTAAAACGGTATGGTAACAATTTAACCGCGCAAAATGTAGGTCTGTACTCAAGAGTTTAGGTTTATTTTGACAATATAATATAACTACCAAACATAGACAATTACTTGAATTGAATAAGGAAAGTTCGCAATAATACACAATAATAAGTTAAACAAAGAACAATACTATCGAATCGTATAAAACATTGCTTTGTAAAATAATAATTAAGTCAAACGGGAATATACACTTATACCTATAGTTATTAATTATACACTACACTTCATATTTTAATCATGAAACAATATTTATTAATTAACATTAAGACATAAAAACTTAATTAAATTAATATTGCCGCCTTGCATGTTTTCTGCTTAACCTAAGGGTAGACTGATAGAGAATGCTTCTAGCATTAAGTCCGCCTTTTGTACCAAATTTTAAGGTATAATAAAGTTTAAATAAATAAAAAAATAAATAAATATTGTCACGATGTATAAAAATGGGTAAAATTTACCCATCAGCATTTTACGTAACTTCGAAATAGCGTCAACGGTATTTAATTTTATTTACACATAATATAATGTTAACTATGTATATTTCAAATATACATAATATATTCTTTATTTATCTTTTTGAATAAAGATAACGCATTATTACGTTTTATGGATGTAATTGAAGTTTACACAAAGTATTTTTTTCAATCATTGGTCTGAAAAGTATAGTCAAGTCTCTACCTGTCTCTACTTTTGTCTCTACAACGGTAGACACTTACAGGAGGGCTTCCGACTTAATCAATAGGGAACAACACATGACACCAAGGTAAAGGCGGTCGAACTCTATGTAGTTCGACTCTGACAACACTACCAAACCTATTTCTGCCTTATAACAGCAGTGTTAAGCACTGCTGTGTTCTGGTCTGAAGGGTGTGGTAAGGGAGACATACCTTTCCGAGGCGTTCCAAAATAGTCCTCAGGTATAGCAACGCATCTATGGTCAACCTCAGGTAGGACCTTGATCTTATCTGGGATTGATTACAAATATCCAATTATCCATGAGCGGCAGTGACCACTTACCATCAGGGGGACTGCATGTTCGTTTGCTCCATCGATCATATAAAAAAAATTTTTTTTTTCGACCTAAAAATGAGGTAATATTTCCTTACGTTTCTAGGTCGGTTTCTAAGTTTCTACCTTTTGTGTAGAGTTGCATATTTTTGAGTTAGTTACAGCAATTACGCTTACACCGTCGATATAATAAAAAACACAGAAAGAATAAGAGACTAAACTAAAGCAGTCCACTTTTAATTTCAACTTCAAATCTTTCAATTAATACAATATCTAAAAAATGTTTAAAACCAACTCTACTATTTTAAGTAGGTACATTCATTACTAGTAATAAGTACCTACCTATTTATACATATACAAAACAAGTTTTACTTGTTTTTTATATACCTACTGTATTTATTTAAAAAAAGCAAATAAAAAGCCTAGCTACTGACAGCTAATTATTCTTTAAGATAATTTGTATAATAAGTTTTAATTTTATACGACAATCATTAGTAATTGTGGAATGGAAGACTGTATTAACATTTACGATTTGATTACAATAAATCATGTTATAAGTGCCTTTGTTGACTATCACGATACTATCATCGTTAAAGAGTTATTTATAATATTCAAGTAGCAAACGTATATACAGTCCACGTGATAATAAGTGGCTACTGTTGCCCATTCAGATGAGAATCCTACCTGAGATGGACCACAGATGTGTTACATCCTAAAAACAAAGTAGGAATCTACCGTGTATATCTCTACCGTATAGTTACCTACCATTGAAAACAAAAGAATTGCACTTAATACTGCTGTTATACGACACAAATTTATAATCTAAATTATTAATATAACTTGCATTTTATCAATACATTACATTAACATAAGAATTAATCAAAATTTACATAAACTAAACCAAAATTAAGAGTTCGAAAGAGTAAAACTCCACTATTTATATTCATACATGAGTAAAAAGCAAGTTTTCAACGTTTAAAATAACTCAACACGCATACTTTAAGCATCTGTTTCGGCTGAGTGACTCTATAGAGTCCATCGGTTAACCGGAACAAACATAAAATAACTATTGTGGTTTGTTATAACAATAAATAACTCGAAAATGTATAGGTACTTTACATCACACATTATTTATGCCTAGCATATACACGCGTAGTTAATAAACATTCATAACCAAAAAATAAAGCAACGAATATGCAAAAAGCAATTTTATAGTGCAATTGTCACGCTTAATTTTATATGATATCGATATTGTATGTCGCGTAACAGCGGTAATGAGCAATTAACGGAGAATTTAACCTCAATGTCAATGTATTGTTCGAGATAACCTAAAAGTTAGTTGTTCACGTAAAGCGAGTTCACTAACCGTCTTAACTTCGCTGTTGGAGGACTTCGCCGTCGACATCGCCTTGATCATCCTGCTAGAGTTGTCTAGAAGACACTTTTGAATACTCATTTCTCCGTCTCACCGCACACAATATTACATTATCGAATGCTTACACGTCACTTAACACACAATCGCTCACAAACGCAACCCATACGGATTGTTCGATACACAAAATCACATTTTAGTTGAAAAAAAACGAACGCGTTTTAAGTTATATCCATTGATTTGACGTAAGAAAGTTTTGGCGTTGTCGTGCGACGTGCACGCGCGGCGGCGAGCGAGACGCGACTGCCGTGACGGTTGGCATAGGTGACCGCGGGTCGCATAGATGACGTTACCGCCCCCTGTCGGAACAAAGAGCTCGGAGAACCCTGGCCGCACCTCACAGATCCCGAAACACCGAAATCGTAAAACCCTTTGTAGCTCTCAAGCACACTTAGTAATATTTTTAGATGAAATTGCATCACGGGGATTTCCATTCGATTTGCTCCGAAGCTCTACATTTTTTTCTAATACAACAGTACAGCATTCTATCTTAAAAATGTATATAATAAATTAATCAGTTCAGTAAACAATTCTTCCAGTTATTTTTACACTCATATCCATACAGGTTTTTACTATGTCATTCATACATACAACAACGAATACACAAACACTCAAACCCAGAACAGACATCAAAATTCATAATTTACATATCTGTTTGTCCGGAAATCGAACCCGGAATCCACTACGTGTCAGACCGGTATGGCAGCCACGTACAAAATTATATCAGTCAATAAACATTACACAATTGTCTATTAGCCTTTTGAGGTCCATAAGAATCTCATGGATTCTCATGGATCCATTGTCTATTGGTCCCTAATTGGCGCCACTCCAACCGGTCCTCTGCTCTACAATTAAGGGCTAACGCAGTCCCTCTTCAACTAATTGTGGAACGCAGTAAACTACGTCTATCTAGTATAATCTACATTTGAGAACCTTTTTTCAAATAGGTATATAGGATTAAAAAAATGTGCACTGTTATTGCCGTAAGAATGGACTTCATAAGTAATGGTAGAGTTCACAAGAGTTTTGAATACATTATGATAGAGCTTTGAAAGTGTTTTGCCCGATGTCTTATTTTAATGTAAATGGTATACAATTTTCAATTTTCAGTGTAAGAGTTTAATTTAGAAAATTATTTTTTTAATAGGATAGTTTCGTTCGTCAAAAAATGGTCAGGTAAAATCTCCCGTGTGCCTGTTGGAAGAGATCGCCGTGTTAGCGTTAAGACTGCCTTTTGTATTGTTTTAAAATACTTATAAAAATAACAAAACACAGAAGAAAGTTTAATATTAATATATTAATGTTTAATACTAAAGAACAGTTAAGTGTTTTATATACCTATAGTTCTACAATTCATTAGTCATACAGAGTATCTCAATACGCAGTTGATAGGGGCAATTGATACGTATACATTTTCGATTATTGTAATCGTGTTTAATGGATAATGGCTACTGAGATCTCAATACAAATAAAATTATCAAAAAGCGTATTTACCTTCGTAAATTAATACCTAATGGGTATGGGGTATGGTTAAAAGGTAAAAGTTAATGCGCAATCTAAAGTAGGTATTACTTATAACTCTATCAGCTTATTAAATTAAAACCATATTATTAATAAGACCATATTTAGTTTTTTTGTTTTTTGATGACCCTAATGAGAGGTTATCTGAAGCATAATGGCTTTAATCACCAAATCATTGACAATTATAATTATTTTCTGAGTCTGGGTGTATATCGTCTATGGCTCCTGTGATACGTGAGTGAGTTTGGAAAGCTTTATTTCTTTTACTTTAAAACTACACATCGACGCTAGAAAGCGTTATTGCTGTAACTCAAAAATATGTAACTCTACATGAGAGCGAAAAATATTTTTATATCTTAGAAACAAAATCAAAACTTCATATTTATTGACCTAAAACTTTAAGGGATACCGTTTCTAGATTGAAAAAAATAAAGTTATGTTTTTATTTCTAAGATATAAAAAGATTTTTCGCTCTTGTATAGAGTTGTATATTTTTGAGTTACAGCAATTACGCTTTCCAGCGTCGACATTTTCCCGTCAAATCTTTTAACTAATTAATCATTGTAAAATTTGTAAAGTTAATAAATCCCTGTAGTTATTTCTAAAAGTGTTTAGTGCAAAAATGCTTTACGACTCTACTATAAAGCCAACATTTCTTCTACGCGCATAAATAATATTTAAATTGCAATATTCTCTAGAGCTTGTGTAGAGACTAGACAGACATTATTCATGAGACCAGATAAAGGTAGTTTGTAACATATGTTAGCCTGGTAGCTCTGAGGAAATTCTTAGTTTATGCATTAAGGTTCATGCTAATTTGTGTATAAACTCTTTTTTAAACACGATTTTTTTAGTTTGTAACTTATGTTTCCCGAGGACATATATAATTAAATTATTTTAATCTTGACCATATATTGTAGTATACCATAAGCAGTCATAGCAATGGAATTGAAACTGCCGTTTTAAGAGGTCCAAGGTTCGAATTACTGGAGCGCTTTCGATTTTACAATTGACTTGTGATTTATTGACAATAGTCGCCGCGTATTGACGAGCTCAATGGACATCCATTGAGATCGCCAATACGCCAGGATGTTAATTACAGAAAGACGCTATTGCCCATCTCCAGGGTTGTATCGCCTCCCATGACATCCATGGGAAAAAAGGGGATGGTGTTATTCAAGGCCAATAACATACAACACCTAATATTCAACCATGTTTTAGATAGGTATTCCCGAAGTGCTATGGGTGCTGACATGGGTCGCTTCAAAAAAGCTGCAAAAAGACCTCTCCTTCAAACCCAGCGATGGCGACTCCTCTGGTGTTGCCAATGTCCATAGGCGACGGTGACTTTCCATCAGACAGACCGTTAACCTTATCTTTAATTTTTAATATAAAAAGGTAAAACTAGACCTAGAAAAAAGCGGGATTATAAATAATTCTCCTTCTTTCCTTTACTATGGAACTATATTTTATAGTAGAGTTAACGACGTTAATCTTTCAGCGGGCATATTGAAAACAAGTGACCTTAATTCTCTATATAACAGGACAATAGGTCCCAACCTAAGGCTTCTACGCTACAGGCTATTAATAACTTGCCTTATAATTGAGGAAACCTGTTACCATGTCGAAGTTTAAATGAAAATTCCATTAAACAATAAATTGAGTCTGTTTAGAACATGGAGTTTTAGATATTACAACTAAAGGTTTATATCGATATCAAATCGAAAACATTTAGGTATCTATTCTAATGTAAAATTGAATTGTTTATCATTTCAAAATAATAACATTTTACTCAATGCATATGAAAGTACATACGGACAACAAAAATGCAATTATAAAAAACTCGTCTGATTGGCTACGGTAATCTTCGAAACGGCTGGACCGATTTTGACGGGACTTTCACTGGAAGATAACTAAACGTCTAAGGCGTAATATAGGCTACTTCAATTTATGAAAAAACATTAGCACGCGCTCCACGAGCATGCGGACGCCATCGCGGGAGCGCGGAATATCACTTACGTTTAAGTATGCACGCCTTTTTTCTTCTTTAACGCGGGTAAAACCGCGGAAATCAGCTAGTTATATATATATAAACCTTCCTCTTGAATCACTCTGTCTTTTGTTAAAATCCGTTAAGTAGCTTAAACATACATATGTACAGAGAGGAAGCGATTTCGATTATATAGAAATTAGTACAATACTGGTAATAGTCATCCAATATTAGGACCAATCCAATCTCAGTACCCAGTTGTACCGTCACCTACACGTGTGTAGAACAGTGATAAATGATATATGGACGTCAAGCGATGATAAATCTCTAGTAACGAGATAGGATACAATCTGGGCAGTGGCTCTCAAAGTATTGGATTAGGTCGAAATTATAAAAATATTATTTAACAAGTATCTAAAGTTATTAAGTGTTCGTATTTTTATTTATAATAATAATAAGTGTATTATGTAGTCTACAATTAACAATGTATGAGTTATCCAGTTTGATCTCTAGATTAAGCACACTTATTCTTAAAAAATATTTTTAGTTGCAATAGCGGTAACTAAGGCATCGTAGACATCGTAAGGCAGCGTAAGAATTTTGACAGGACTTTCAGTGGACAATAGCTGAAGGTCTAAGACGTATCATAGGCTTTAAATTTTGAAAAAAATATCAGCGCGCATGCCACGCGCATGCGGCCTCGCGGGAGAGCGGGGTGTTACCTATGTTTAGATATGTATTCCTTTCTACTCTTTTAACGCGGGTGAAACCGCGGGGTTCAGCTAGTAAGTCAATAATCTTTTTCGTCCACAAGCACGCACCAGAGCGCGTTAACAAGAATGTAGTATGTGGACAGGTGGTAGTTGGCAGACCAATGATAAACTATTTACTACCGTAATCCACTAAACTTTGTATATTACTTTGACACAAGCGGCGAGGCTAATAAATCTAGTTTAAGATTGAAGTTTAAGCATCGCTGGCAGTATTATTATAATCTAGACATTGTTTACGTACACCGTTAGCTAGTTACATACGAAGGTTATTCCGCCAAGATGGGATTTTTAAAATTATAACACAGTTTTAAATAACTATTTTCTCATATAACAGGTTATAGTTTCTTTGAGAACAAGATATAATAATTTATTAATATAAGATAAACTTTAATGAGAAATTTAAACACTAAACGTAATCGTAACAAAAGTTACAGTTAAGTTACTCACATTAGCATGATATCAAAACTCTGTAACTCAAAATTTTGATGGTTTTTTTTCACAAAGATGTGCCTAATGCCATACTCATTTATTTCGTTGATGTCGCAGGGAATTGCATAGCAAAAAGAATAGATTGATTAATGATTAACCTTACAAAACATATGTTATTCTAAAATTACACTGTCACAGCTTTCGTGAGAAATTGTGTAATTTTAGACTTTGGAGGACTGTTCGAAAGTCAATCATGGATTGAGAGATTTGAACCTGTTTATCCCCCTACATGCTCTGATAACTCCTAAACTATAATATACCTAATATTAACTGACTATTATTCCAATACTAGCTGATCCCGCGTTTCACCTGCGTTAAAAAAGGAATACATATCTAAACATCCTTCGCTCCTGCGACGGCGGCCACATGCGCGTGGCGCGCGAGCTAATGCTTTATTCCAAAATTAAAATAGCTAATGTTACGCCTTAGACTTTCAGCTATCTGCTAGTGAAAATCCCGTCAAAATCGGTTCAGCCGTTTAGAAGATTAGCTCAGCCAAACAGACGGACAGACATACAGACAGACAGATAGACAGACAGACGGACAGACAAACAAAAATATTTTAAATTGCTTTTTCGTTATAGGTATCGTGTATACTTTCGTATGTATTGAGTAAAAAAATGTTATTTTGAAATCACAAACAGACACGTCAATTTTATTTATTTGTATAGATATGATATCTGAAACATACATATTTATAGCTGACAGTGAAAAAACTCAATTTACAGGTTGAAAATGCTAATTTTAGAACGCAATAGAGGATCCAAAAAGATAACGAGTACCTACTCTTCAAAGAGTTCGTCCTGAATTGATAAAAATGTAGCTACAAAACTTGCATGAATATTTCGCTGGTACGAAAGAGTCAAAAAATGCTCAGCTCTATATTTTTACTGGATATTTTGAAGTACAGTTTGTTTGCAAAACGTTTTAGGGGTTTTTTACACTGATATTTCCGAAACTAGATTATATTGAACACAACGTGGGAGAGATAAAATCTACTCTCTATATTTTTTTAGCAAATTAGCTCGTGAGCAATTTATAAATTACTAGTGACCCGCCCCGGCTTCGCACGGGTACAATGCTGATACTAAATATACTACAGAATAAACTGATGTTATTATAGATATAAACCTTCCTCTTCGATCACTCTATCTTTTAAAACCGCATCACAATCCGTTGCGTAGTTTTAAAGATTTAAGAATACATAGGGATATAGGGACAGAGAAAGCGACTTTGTTTTATACTAT
>DWPV01007665.1:0-10549 GCA_018251915.1 Urbanus proteus proteus
TATTTTCGTGTAAAACCCTCGCTAACGTGAAGGTTCTCATAAATTTGTAGGATTTTGTTAGAATATATTGCTGTATGCACGTAAATATTCCATGTATCCATCAGCCTTTTATGTTTAACTGCTGGATATTGCTCTTCGCCATTGGGTATTTTTGCCACCGGTCCGGTTCGGAGCGGTCACCCACACTTCTACTCATCTCCTGGATTTTGTTCTTTAGACTCTGATGTGGATGTCCAGGGGAAGATGAGGAGCGGTACTATCCAAGACCGATACCACACGGACTAAGGATTTGAAGACTTATGTAATTGTTGAAGACCGGTACTACATGGATGGAGGCCTTGAAGACTTATGAAATTATGTGATTGCCTCGTAATAAGTGACCAACAACCGCACCCTTTTAACAAAAAAACAATTGCTTCACGCTAGAATAATTGTGGCGGTGATATCTTTCTTAAAACAAACTCACCTAGCACCTGGCAAAATTGACTATGTAATAGTCAATGATGAGTCCTAGCATTAAAACTTACATTTAGTTTTCAGACTAACTGTGTCCCGGTCGAGCCGTACTCGTTCTGTCTCTGTGCAAAAAGGATAATCATAGTCTATGATTTCACAATAAGACAGAATCCGTACTTTCAGTTGTCAGACAAACAGTGTTAATGATAATGGTGATGACATCGTTGAGGACAACATAATATTGGCGAGAGCTACAAGCCAGTGCTATTTATTTCAAATGGACACTATTTTGGCGGATCCACGGACGCAATTTAGGCGAGGCCTGTCCACGATGGCTGCTATAAAATTATAGTGGCGACTGCCCGCACAATTAACGCGACGCCACGAAATTAATCCCAAAATGTAGCTCTATTAACCAACATACGACGAGGATTGCTTTCTATTTTAGATTTTTTTACAACAAAGCAGCAAATGAGCAATGTGAGCAAATCAACCCTAGATTTTTTTCTAGATTTCTCAATTTTGATTTTAATTACTTTTAAGATTAATTCAAGAGCTTTATAATATAATGGTCATAGCAGGGACTTTTGGCCAAATCCAGGAAATCGGCATTTGGTAGGATCCGGTCCGGCGCTGGATCTCACAACGCTAATGGCTAGATTTATGAGCGACACACTTGTTTGTTACTGCAAGATATTCTTTTTTTTATGTTTTATGGAAGTAGCAAACGAGCATGTAGCCCACTTGATGGTAAGTGGCCACTGCCGCCCATGGACATCGGTAATCCACCTCAGATATGATCACAGTCCTGGCTGGGGTCGATCACAGATGCGTTGCTATCCCTGAGGACTAAGTTGGAACGTATCGAATAAGTATGTCCCCCATATCACACTCTGCAGACTAGAACACAGCAGTGCGGAACGCTGCTGTCATAAGGCAGAAATTGTTGCGGCAGTGGTGACGCTGGAGTCGAATCACAAGAGTTCTACCACCTTTTGATATAGGTATACTATATAGGTATTTCAAGATGCTGCTTCCTATACATATCTAGTATCAAAGTAAAGACAAAGTAACCATCAATCATCCTTGGTTCCCACACATACGTTAGTACCAGTTTATTAAAATTTGACACCATGTCATGCTGGCATTCTCAGTTTATGACAAATTACCAACTTTATTGAGGTAATGATAGTCTAGTAGGCTAACTAAATCCATGTCTCACTGGATCTCGATAGATAGATATTTCCATGGGAACTATCTGATAAGGAATATATAAAAAAACTCATCTATACAAATAAATTAAAATGAAGCGTCTGTTTGTGATTTCAAAATACCAATTTTTTAGTCAATGCATGTGATGCACATAATGCACACACGATACCTGTATCAAAAATGCAATTGTTTTTGTCTGTCTGTTTGGCTGAAGTAGTCTTCTAAACGGCTGGACCGATTTTGCTGATATTGACGAGCGATTTTGACTTTTACTGGAAGATAGCTGAAGATCTAAGGCGTAAATTAGGATACTTTATTTTTTGAAGAAAAAAAAAACATTATCGCGCGTTCCACGCGCTTGCGAGCCCCATCGCGGGGGAGCGGGATATTACTTATGTTTAAATATGACATGTATTCCTTTTAACTTTTTGAATGCGGGTGAAACCGCGGGGTATAGCTAGTAAATTAAATAAATTATGATAAGTGAAAAGGAAAAAACAAGTACACTAAATTTGCAGGCGGTGTCAAACTTAGTTTTGGTATATTTTTTTGTACTTTCTGCAACGCTTTAAAGACAAAAATTAGATTATTACCAACTAAGCTCGATATATAACAAAGCCTAGCCTTTTTGTTTGTTTACATCCGTGGTCGTGCGTCACGTGCTGTGTTGATACTAACAATGTTACACATTCGCTGAGAAACATCGAGTAAAAATGAAATTGTAATTTTTTATAAGTACCTACAAAAATGTATACTAGTATATTTACTTGCAAATTTTGATTTTCATTGATTTGTATGATATCTTTTAATAGCATGTTGGATTACATATCCATCTACTGAAATGAATGTTTTTTTTGATTCTTCATAATAATAAATAAATATGTTGGATTACATATTCATCTACTGAAATGAATGTTTTTTTTGTTTCTTCATAATAATAAATTCCTATAAAAAATTAACTTATTTTTATTGAAATAAAATGAATGAAAGCTAGAATTACTTTTGAAGACCGATATTAATATTGAGTAACTAACTATATTGGTATAAGATAGCAGCAGAACATAGTAGCAATTTTCAAGTTCATTCTTAACTAGTACATATTTAAGTGAATGGAATGTGTATGTAAGCAATTTTTTGCCTAATCATGATCAATATTGACTTTAATGTTACTTTGGTTGTTTTTGTTATTGTAGTGACAAACTTCATACTTGTAGATATTGTATACTTGTTATAAAACATTTATGTAATAAGAATAATGCACACATAGGACCGACAGGTGGAAGAACTCTAATATAACTGTGTGACAGACACGAACAAAAATAAGTGTGGTATAGCCTATGGTCAAGCCTATTTATGCCTAATACCAGTATAGAAAAGGATATAAGAGGAGCGGTTTCCATACCGGTCTGTCATGCAGTGCGGCTGTTTGGTGGGTTCGATTCCCAGCAAGACAATGTCATCCGGTTTGGCCGTTTGTGTATAATTGTCTTTCATGACATTCCTAATACAGTAAAAATTCCTAGCGTGAGGCTATGGGCGAAATAGACGTTAAAAAAGCAATTAACTAGATATATCAAATATCAATGAAGAATTCAGATAATCCTATTTAATTTTGCAACAAAAACATAGATACGCCAACTGATACTGCCAAATAGTCTACGCGAAACCATAATTTAGACCCGAATTTCAAATTTTATTTGTATGCAGTACATATACCTAGTCTGTATTTTTGGCTGCATTACTTTGCGCAATGCTAAGAAGTGGGTCAAGGATGGCTCAGGATTTGTTAAGGCGAAGCGAAGTGCCTCCAATATCAAATATCGTGTACTGAGTCCAAATTGTTTTCCTTGAATTTTACTTTACTACAGCCCGATAGAAGAATATTGAATATCGAATTGCATATCCGAGGTATCGCAATTTAGCTCTTAGAGCTAGGTAATGGATCTGATTCAAACTTCAGGTAATGTTGTTATTGATTGAGTTTGCTTATGATTTCAATAAGTAGCGATGCTGTACAACACTGGTACAAGCGTGTAGTCCATTTGATAGTGTCTACTATCGCCTATGGATATTGTAATTAACCTCAGATATGATTAGTCTTATTTAATTATTTCCCGACTGCGTCAGAAGGAGGGTAATGTTATTCGAGCGTATGTACTACATATACTATGTAGGTATGTGTGTATGTATGTATGTGTATGTCCATTTCTTTGGCACATACTATAGCCAGGTTTGACGGATTTTAACACATGAGCTGTGGTTGAATCCGTCTCATTTGTCATAGTGACATAGGCTATATATTTAAATGTAGAGCCTGAAAAGTGAAATCAAGACCTATTAAGCAGTCGGGCTTTTTTGTTTTTGTGTTATTTGTAATCGCTTCTCTAAGAGGAGACCAGTGTCCAGCAAGTGGACAATGAAGGTTGAAAATGAATTTTGTATATTAATCTATTTAAACCATGTTTACATTGTCTGTTTACCTAGAAACATCGCCGCAGGCTATTTGATATCCTTTTGGGTTACATTTCAACCAAGTTTGCGGTCCAGTGATCTATGCTTTGAAGCAGAGATCCGACGTGGTTAACTACATTGTTATCTTTTATGAATGATCCATCCATCAACCATTTGAGGTTTACTGCGTAACATTGGCTATTCTAATGGGTTTGTGCTAATATTCACAGTGGGTGTAGGTGACCGCATTGGGTGCTCATATTACACAGGAAGACACTGCTACTCATTTCCTGGAAGCTATGCCTCTTAGTCGCTTCGGTAACCTAGAAGCGGCCACAGAGCTTTAAAAAAATCGGAGCCGTTTGGGATTTGAATCGTGGACCACTAGTGTAACAGATTGAATTTTAAATCATTAGGCTATAAATACACTGTGAATTTCATATTTTGTCCAAAATACGACAGTACCTACTACAATTTCAGGTGTGTGTCTAGGATTCGAATCCAGGACATTCAATAAGACAGTCCATTTGAACCGCCAGATAATAACTGCCTCTATATACTGGTACATATACAGTTCATAACGCACAGACCAGTTGAACTAATTCTATGTCTCAAATTTGCAACGCATCTGGTCTCATCTCGCAAGTCGGTCACCTTGACTCCGTTTATCGGTTGTTAATGACAATTTGCGATTCAATTCACGTCCAATACCCATTATGAAAATAGGTTTTGTGCGACACAAATGATGTTAAATTTATTTTGCACTTATTATTTAAAATTTAGTTAGCACAAAAGAGATATTTGGTTAATTGACGACCCGCGTGGCGGAACGGTTACCGGTCTGACGCGCAATGGGTCCCGGGTTCGATTCCCGGTCAGACAGGAATCTATATGCTGAATTTAGATTTCTGTTCTGGGTCTGGGTGTTTGTGTATTCGTATACATTCATGGTATACAGGAGAAAATCCTTAGGACTATGAGTGTAGAAAGCGTAAACGTTATTTATAAGTAAGTAAAAGTAATTTCTGTTATATATTTCTGCAGTAATAACCTAAGTCATTGTAATGTGAAGCACGAATTATTTTATGTTTCAAGTGCTAATGTGTTCTGTTTTGGGGGGCTTAGCATGAAGTGAGATACACTTACAGGAGGCATATTGACTCAGTTATTGGTCCTTAGGGATTGCAATGCATTTGTGGCCAACTTCAGGTAAGACAATTGATCTTTAATGGGTTTGATTACAGATGTCTATAAGCGGCAGTGGATACTTACCATCTGATGGTTATGATGCATTTGTGGGCATTCTCAGGCATAACTTCAATGTTATTTGGGATAGATTACAAATAGTCCTATGAACAGTAATCAACCTTCAGGTGGACTGCGTGCTCGTTTGCTACTTTCCAGAGTACTGGACATTGCAGATTGGTATCTATGTAACTATTGTTAATATGTAACCGGTGTAACCCTCACGTAAAAGTTTTGTAACGAGCTGCGTAATATTTGATGTGTTGCGCATCAGCTTCTGATTTAATAATTCACCTGTTATGCATAAGTTGTTAGCTTTATAGTCTTATCATGTGCAGAAATTACCATAAAACATAAAAGATAACACATACTTTGAAGGGTGACCTGGGATCATCCCCTAATAAAATTGAGCTATATCTGAGGTCAGCTACAGATGTCACCTCTGAGGACTATGTTGGAACGCGTTGAGTAAGTATGCCTACCCATTACACCCAGACCCTGAACACAGCAGTCATTAACACGACAGTTATTTTTCAGAAATAGGTGCAGTGGTGGTGCCTATGGAAAACCTACAAAAGGTATCCCATGGTGTCACTTACCATCAGTTGGTGTACGCTGGTTTGCTAGTTTAATCGTATAAGAAACTACCTGATTCCCGCGGTTTCACCCGCGTTTAAAATAAAAAGGCATTAATATTTAAATATAAGTGATACCTGGCTCTACCGCGACGGCGCGTGGCGTGTGCGCTGATAGTTTGTTGTAAAATTAAAGTAGCCTAAGTTAAGCCTTAGATACTCAGCTGAGTATCTAAGGCTTAACTTAGGGACTTTCACTGGAAGACAGCTGTCTTCCAGTGAAAGTCCCGTAAAAATCGTTTTTGCCGTTTAGAAGATTGCCTCAGCTAAACAGACAGACAGACAGACAGTTGGACGAAAAAATTGCATTGAGTAAAATAATATTATTTCTATATTGAAGTGTTTCAATTTTATTTATTTGTATAGATACTAGGAGATAGTCACCTTTTTATTAGGTACTTGTCTGTCTCATGTCTTATTTGTGTTTAATGTCAGAGTGAACTGAATAAAAAAATTAATTCTAGATCCTATTCGTCTATTTTTATGCGAAGTGCGTTTTCAACGTGTAACTCGGTGCTTATCTGCGCCTATCAGTGCATACATCCATTGTAATGCAAAGATCGCTGATATTTTTTAGAGATGATATCACGAACTTGTAAAACAATTTGAATTATCTTTCAATTGACTACACGTTACGGCAAACAATATCAAGACTGCTTTCACCTTGTTTTATCGTGCTAATCAAGTGTTTTGACCGATGATAAGGACTTGATTAGAACCTCATACCTAGCCAAGACCTTGATTCTATCTATTTATGATCCTGGATATTAGTTATTATGTAATTGTTTATTGTTAAATAAAATAAATAAATAAACAAAATAACGCTTCACACTCATAGCCCCACAATAGGATTTTCTCCTGTGTCGTGGATGCCACAGACAACACACAAGACAAGAACACACACCTAGACCAAGAACGGAAATTTAAACTCATTCAAATTTCCGGCTCGCTGGGAATCGAACCCAGGACCCTCGGATTAGCGGTCCGACGTGTTAACCATTGCGCTATCCGGGTCGTCATGGAAGTAGATAACGAGTATACAGTGTGAATTTTTCAAGTGTGCGTGGAGCGGGAAATCGGAAACTATAAGGATTAGCGAAAAATGCTGAAAGGACTTACGAGGCTGATTTTTAAAGAAGACTAAACCTTCATTATTAGTTTTTCAAAAATCAATTCCACTACCCGGGAATCGAACGAGTTAATTTAAACAAAAAAAGTCGCACCTGTATTATTACACCATCTTATAGTGTTGCTTGTAAGGATCAAATTGTGGATGGGCCACGCACACTTGAAAAATTCACTCTGTATAGTCTACATAATGGTTAGGTTAGGTTAGGTGTATAGTCTACATAATGGTTAGTTGCCACTGCCATTTTAATTGCATTTTCGTTATAGATATCGTGTTTACATTCACATGCATTAACTAAATCAAATATTATTTTGAAATCACAAACAGACAGTTCAATTATTTATTTATATTTAGCAGTTTAAGTTAACATAGAAATACTAATTAGTCTATAAAAGGCTAGATTGTAATTAATATAAAATACCTTTGGGTACTTTATACTCAAGAAAAAAAAAATTGTATAGATTTACCATAAGGTGGACTGCATACTTCTTTGCTATTTCTTAATTTCTAAAGTTATCAACCTAGAACTCTTGTCTGAGATGTCATAATTCGTTAATCCAGCCTTATCCCGACCCGGAATTGTGCCAGCATGATAGATATACAAGTCCAAGGTTAGCCTTACTCCTAGATAACGCACACGATTATTGATGAGTTTATTTCAGTAGTACCGAGATAAGATATCTTTTGTGCGAGATTATTGTTGGTGGCGAGTAAGGAATGAACTATGTGTTTTTTAATACTTACGTTTAAAAGGTTCAGGATTATGCATGGAAGTGTGAATATCACGTATTTCTGCCTTATAACAGCAGTGTAGCGCTGCTGTGTTCTGGTTTGAAGGGTGTGGTAAGGGAGACAAACTTATCCGAGGCGTTCCAACTCAGTCCTCAGTAGCAACGCACCTGTGATCAACCTCAGGTAGGATCTTGATCTTATCTGGGGTTGATTTCAGGTGTCCATAGGTGGACTGTATGATTGTTTGCCACTTCAATCGTTACATAGTATAAAACAAAGTCGCTTTCGAATGATTCGCGTCGATCTTTAGAATGAAGCAACGGATTTTGATGCGGTTTTTTTTAATAGGTAGAGTGATTCAAGAAAAAGGTTTATATGTAATCTAACACGCGCGAAGCCGCGGGCAAATGCTAGTGGCATCGCAAATGAATTATGAAAGTCGACGAGAAACCTTGTCGGAAAACGTAATAAATAATAAAATAAGTACTTATTTAGTAATTTTGGAATTGGTGGATGACCACAATAAATCGCTTCACACAGTACTTAATAAATTTAGCAATACCGTCGAAATTTCAAAACATTTGGTAATTTCAAATTAATATTTATTATATATCTAATAAATAATTTTATTTCTTCTCATTAGACATACACAATTACGCTATAAAAATAAAATAAAAAACCAATTATAAAATTTTAAATAAAATAAACCATCTAAAATATCCGCGTGAGGCGTGTTTTCTTTTCAAATTTTTACAAAATTAGGTTCTACCGGCTTTTGCCCGCGGCTTCTCACGCATTAATATAAACCTTCCTTGAAGCACTCTATTAAAAAATCCGCATCAAAATCCGTTGCATAGTTTTAAAGATCTAAGCATACATAAGGACAAACAGCGGAAAGAGACTTTGTTTTATATTTTTTGATGATTGTGTCGCTTTAAAGGTCACAGGAGGACTTAATTACTTTTAATTTGAAGTCTGAATAAGGGAATTATATATTTATTCTTTCTGGATCTGTCATTCACACAAGTTTCCTATAACTTCAAGAAAATCTAGGATCCCATTCTAAAAATTCGTTCGAGGTCCGAGGTTCAAATCCCAGACACTTCTGATTTTATGTGCGTATTAGAGATTAGTTATCACTTGCTTTAACGAAAACATCGTGAGGAAACCTGAACATCTGAGAGTTCTTAAAAAAAAGTTCTCAAAGGTGTGTGAAGTCTACCAATTCGCACTTGGCCAGCGCGGTGGACTAAGGCCTAAATCCCTCTCACTGAGAGGAGACCCGTGCCCAGCAGTGGGACAATAATGGGATAACGATTCTAAAAATTGAAACACTATGCCGCCGCGAACGGTAGATGGTTAAAAATAAAAACTGAAACAGTAAAACAAAAAGTGCATGTCAATGACCACAACACTGTTGGCGGCAAAAAGTGTCCGTTTCAATGTCTAGTGTCTATACTCGTGCGTCCCCGTTTTGGGACTGTTGGGCCATGGAACCGGCGTGAACGCACAAGCGTTTGTAAGCGTTTGGAATTGTTAAGTCGCTAGATTAACGGTGAAGAATCATAATATTACCATTTTAATATTCGCAATTAAAAAAAATAAGTGGCTGTTGGTGATATCAAAATAAACCATAAAGATTTCAAAATAATTACTTTTTAGTAAATGCATATGAAAGTATACACGATATCAATAACAAAAATGCAATTTAAAAAAAATTGACTCTCTGTCTGTTTTTCTTTATTTGGCCGAGGCAATCTTCTAAACGGTTGGACCGATTTTGATGGCACTTTCACTGAAAAATAGCTGTTATAAGGCGTAACATAAGCTACTTTAATTTTTGAAAAAGCATTATTGCGCGTTGTCGCGGGAGAGCCAGGTATCACTTATGTTTAAATATGCAGTACGAATTTTTGCTTCTTTAACACAGGTGAAACTGCGGGGATTAGGTAGTTTCTAAGTAAAATATGTCAATTGGACTCTGCATTTTTGGTACTAACTTGGCCTGCCAAAGTTTTTACCCCGATAACTAATCTAGATTTTAATTATTTAATACTCTAAACTGTAGACTTTCGTAAATTAAAAGAGAACACCATCTTGTATCTGTAAAACGCTTTTTTCGTGGCCGCGTCACAAAAACTATCTAAAACTGCTCGGCTTGACGACTTTTTGTATGATACGAATAGGGGAGGGGGGGGGGGGACATAACCGATCAATGCGATCTAACAGAATTGTTTGCGAATTCCAGACCATGTAGGGCGTTAAAATAGGTCTTACTAAATTAAATAGTATACCTATAGTACATAGTATTAGTACCTATAATATATAGTAACACTACCGCGCAAACCCGGGTCATATAATTATGTCAAGATATTGTTTACTTAAAATTTAGATAAATAAAGTAGGTAGATCTATCATCCTCTTGAATCACTCTATCTATAAAAACCGCATCAAAATCCGTTCCGTAGTTTCAAAGATCTAAGCATACAGACAGACAGCGGAAAGCGACTTTTTATACTATACTAGTATTAAACCGCAGCTTCGCTCGCGCTCATTCACACAATGAGGCCGTAGGTATAAAAGGTACCCTATGTCCTTTTCCAGACCCCCTATAATGTGTGTGCAAAATTTCATAACGATCGGTTGAGTAGTTAAAGCGTGAAGGCGTTACAAACAAACAAACAAATAA
>DWPV01007666.1:0-10546 GCA_018251915.1 Urbanus proteus proteus
TTACGTCGGCACGCGACCATACCGTGCCGCCGTCCTTCCCGGGGTCGCTGGACGGACGGTTCGAGCTCCCACTCTAGCCCGCGACCCCGAAAACCCCCTTTTAGTCGCCTCTTACGACAGGCAGGGGATACCGTAGTACTATTCTGGTCCTGGTACTACAGGGACAATAGCAACCTACCAACCGAATTGGTCCTTACTCAACGATTACATTTTGTATGAGAATGCGATTGCAGTAGGTACCTACTTAATCCGGTGATCATGAATTTGAGACGTCAAACTGTATTGCTCACTACTTGACTTAACCGAGTTTTTACAAAGGCTTATTTTATCGTAAGAAGAAACGTGCATGCATTGCTTTCGAATGAAGTGAATATTGCATCCCACAGATGGATTAAAGATAAATAACTTCACTAGAGTTCACTAGCTTCAAATAAAATAACGAGTCCTCAGACCATAATATAGACTAATATTGAATTCAATGCCTCTTAGGAAAAAATGTACGACATACGAGTAAATCATGATAACTGCTTGCTAATTGATTCATCCTGATTTGAAGGTATAATAACTACCTATAACAGTATTGTAAATTTAAGCTGGAGCTTAAACAAATCTTTGACAGTATATGTGACATTGATGTGTTATAATTAGAGATTGGTGCCTGATAATTGCTGAACCTTTGGATTGCAATAACAACTTGAAGAGCACGGCTTGTCCATTTGCCACTTTTACAGGTAACAAGAATATTAATCCAGTAATGAACAGTAGAACATTATTCTAAGAAACCCGATACCCGGTTAGCTGTTGCACTCAATCTAGCCAGTCGTGGCGTCTGTGCACGCGGCTTGCGCGTGCAATCGGGCCGTGAAGCGAAAGCAGTAGGGCCAACTTTCTCGCACCACCCCGTGCACAGGGCTATTTGTTATCTGTGCCGATATCAATATTACCTATTAAAAATATATCAAAGTTTGACAGGTAAGTACAATAGTTTTGATTACCTGTGTGTGTCTGTCATGTGATAAGCTTTTTTTTTTTGTTTATATAGAAAATTTGGACGGACAATATATTGGCTACTTTGCCTTGAGCGATAGTTGATAAACCATGTTGTTGTTTATGCTATTGAACAGTTGCTTTAGTTGCTTATGCCTTTGTTGCTTCGGGCAGGTTTGGTGAGCGATTGTAGAGCGGTAGTAGCAGCTACTACCGCTACTATACGCGTCACTGATAAGCGGTAGTAGTGGATTTTGTTTGTTTAAACTGTCAGCAGTTCATTTAGGCTTCCTTGTTGTTGCTTAAGCTACTCAGTAGCTAAATATTGTAAGTATATTGATAACAGTTTTTGTATAAGAGTTGCGTTAACTACCTACCTACTAGGTACTAATTGCTAAAGCTACCAGCTTGATAATAGCTAATGTGCAGTTCCTTTACTCCTATTTGAAACTAAATGGAATCCAGAGAATATGAAGAGAGAGAAATATCCCGAGAATAGAAAATATGAAAAGTTGTTTAAAAGATAAAAAAGCAAATTAGGTAGTTACTTTTAAAGTTCCAAAATGCATGTTGCATTCAATTTAACATCAAATTATTAATACTATGCACGATTCTAAAGTACCTAACTATGGACATGAACATAAAAATTATGTATCTAATAACATGTACAAATATTTTCAAGTACATACTTATAACGAATAACATCAAAAGTCATTTTTCAAAAGCGGCAACACGCAACTCCGTGTTCATAACGAGACTGCGCAATGTCATAAACTTGAGATGCAAGTTGCCGCGAGAGGGGGAGCCTAGACCTTTCTCTCAAGTTCTGGGTCAAGCTTTATGTAAGTTATGTTTACATTTGCGTTTAGTGCGGCGATTTACCACAATTTACACCGCTCGACCGCGCTGGCTGAATCATTTTGACACATATTGCGCTCTATTATCTGTGCTACAAGATGGCCGTGTCATTCATTGTTAGCGGGAAAATTAAATAACGGAAAGGTTTCGATCGTTTTATTATTTGAACTATGGACTTATTTTGTTTTTAACTCTGAAATTACACAACATGAACAACATAGAAGCATTTTTTTTGTTTCAAACTGAATTTCTTTAATAAGTTTTAATTAAAAAGGTTTTCATCATTATTAGACGTCATGTTTTATAAAGATCCTTACTTTGATTATATACTTGATTTGATTATATACTTATGGGAGTATATAATCAAAGGATCCATAATATTTTGACGTATAATTGGTACATTTTATTCTACATGCATTTTTCGTGACTTGTACTTCACTACCTTTTTTCTTACCTATACATTTTTCGTGACTTGTACTTCACTACCTTTTTTCTTACCTATACACGACTTCATAATCGACAAGGGTGTATTCTAATATAAATAATGCGTAGGACGTACTTCCCCAGCGTCCTCTATTGCAAAAATTATTAAACTATTAGCCGGTAGTCGTGTCGAACCTTCTAGGCCCTTTCACTGAGTGAAAACGTTGAAAAGTGGCGACGGTGACCGCTCGCAATAAATGCAATCTTGTAATGAGTTAGAAAATGTTCTCCCTTGCAGTAGTAACCTTTTCAGGTAAACATTGTTTAAGTTAACATTGTGCTTGAGCATTGTATGTAAGTAAGTAGCAACTGCTGTTCAATGTTTTTTGTATTGTAATATCAGTAAGTGAAAATTTTATGTATAAAATAAATGTTGAAGATGGATATGTCCTCGCATTTATGGAATACCTGCAGTAAATTCTCTCACTATCCTCCTATGGGAATTAAAAATGGTGGTTAGTTGGTTTGTGGAAAATATATTCAAAAATATTGATATTTTTTATATGACCGAAGAAGCAATAGAGCATACAGTCCACCTGATGGTAAGTGGCCCCTGCAGCCTATAGACATCTGTAATCAACCCCAGATAAGTTCACATTCCTTCCTGAGGTCGGCCACCAGATGCGTTGCTACCCCTGAGGACTAAGTTGAATCGCCTCGAAGTATATCTTCCTTACAACACCCTTCAGATCAGAGTAAAGCATCATTAAACACTGCTGTTATGAGGCAGATATAGGTGTGGCGGTGATGCAGCCGGAATCGAACAAAGGACTCTACATTTATAGGTACATACGGTAATCGTTTCTAGTTTAACATAAATTAATAAAACGAGTAGCTGTAATTTGCTTTTTTTAATTATATTTTTTTAAATATAATATAATGATTATGTTAAATTAGGAATCTATTCCAAATTAATATTTTTAAGCATTTTTATCTTGACAACAACAAATAGTAACGCACGGTCAAAACGCAACTTATGGTAAAATGTAAATGTTAACTGGAAACGCTAATCAATTATTTAATTTGTTGTTCCGTTTAACTGCGGTCGTTTATCAAACAAATTATGTATTTGTGCCCATTTCACCTAGCTAAACACCTTTCTTTACGCACACAACTAAACAACACTATGTTTATAATCTGTGCATATTGTTCATGTGTGGGTCTTGTATTTACGGATAAATTACATGTGTGCGTAGTGATGTTCTATTCGCTACACAATATACATACATAGTGTGTCTGTAGTGAAAGAGGGGATACGTCACGGAGTGTGTGGATGTGTGCACGCGCATCTTTGTGTTAATATTGCGTATACGCATGCAATGCCAATGCCATGCCAGTTACGCGTACGGAAAGTTGGTAGTAAACTTTTACGCTAACATTACATGACCGGAAAATTGGCTGTAGGAAACAGTGGTATACTTTTTTGTTGAAAAAAGGCTAGTGCGTTTAATTAAACGACAGACAATGATGTAAATGCTTAGGAAGTGATTTACGGAATTAAATGTAGCTGATTACGGAGCAATACATGTAATTAAATAACTTGGGTAGTCGTTATGAAATCAGTTTTTAGGTCGATACATTGGCTACTAGCTTAATTGGATTAATTGAGTGTATTAGAACATAAATATTGCCCCTGATGACTGTATTACATGTATTGTTAATATCTACACGTTTTTAATAATGTTCTAGGAGTCAATTATCAAAGAGCTAACAACATACAAGTTAAGGTTGATTGTTGGGATAAAACTAACCATCTTGCTTCATCTAGGACATTTATATGTTTTAGGACAATACGTTAAAAAATGGATACTTTCGATGCTCTATCAACTTGTTATTCATTTAATTTAACCTGTGTTCAAATTGTGGCCACTGCGTGATCTTAACCCTGGGCCAGTACAGCAACTTTATCAGTAGTACTATGTCATTATAGAAAGATTTAAAATAAATGAAATGTTACAGAACTAAGTACAATGATAAAAAAAATATACCCAGATACAACTAGATATATTGAACAATATTCTTATCCAAGCTAAAGTACAGTCAACGGATCTTAGATAACACTTAAAATCAGATGAATCATAATTAAGTTTTCCTAGTCTTGCACTAATTGCGCAGTGAGTAACGCGGTGAGAGAATTGCAGTACATTGCAGTGAAAGCCTGCAGTGACCACTCCGCATAGCGCATGTCGGAATACTTTATAATAATGATGTATGTAGAATGTTCTTGAATATGCTTAAAGGACTTTGCATACTAGCGTAAAATAATTAACGTGTAAGCGTCATATTGTATTGCTCAAAATTTAAATTTGACAGTTAAATTGTTATCACGAACGCTTTCTAAATTGTTTTCTGTGTTGTATAATATTATTCAGCAAACTTAAAATAACTTTTAGAGTGCATACTTACCTATGTATTTTTTTATCTGCTGTACGGACTAAGCCTAGGAATGGCTGAATCGATTTCGACGTGCATTTGACAAAAGGATGGAAGACTTAATTGAAACTTTAATAATCTATGTTCTATTTCATTGCAATAATGTAAAGCCTAAAAAAAATTAAAAAAAATCTTAGTGAGGAAAAATACAGGTATTTTTCCTTACTAAGATTTTTTTAATGTTTAAAATTAAACTTGAAACGAAATCACTGTGTGGCCTTAATTAAATTATTTCGGTTTGCAAGCATTATTAGAACGCTTAATTTAAAACTAATTACACAGGTACTTAAGGGACATTTCCCTAATTTTCCTGCCTAGGGCACGGGCGTGCACAGCGGTGAGTAATGATTGCACGCGGGAAGTGCAGATTGCAGTGAAAGCCGCCTGTAGCGTGCTACGCTAGTCTTGGTGATTGAACGAAAATGGCAGGATTTTGTGTTGAACAAAATTGTTTGTTCTATTATTTTTACATTTTTATGGGCTTATAGGGTATATATAAAAGATTAGTTTCTTTGTATATAAACTAAAAGATTTTTTCATGAATATTACCTAATTACCGCAAGCTTTTTATGTCCCACTGCTGGGTATGAGTCTTCTTCCACAACTCACAGAGGCCTAATACCTAATACCTACAATACTAGGACCTAATACCTACAATCAACATAATTATTATATTTGTATCAAAAATAGTGGAGTTGATATCAACCAAAGCCTTTAACTACACTCTAGAATCAAGTCTAGTTGAGTCCAGGTGGTCTGGTCTGAGGGCTGTGGTAAAGTATGAGGCGTAAGTCCACCAAAGATAAAACTGAGTCACTAGAGGTAATATGCCTCTGGAGCCATTCTGATTTGAAATTGATTACTGACACATAATTATTTATAGCCGTTTGAACATTATTCGAATTGCATGTCGTATTGTTACAACTACGTATTTTTTTTTTTCAAAATTACGAGTAAATGCAGTCGTTAGGCTTCATAATATTGAACTGTTGATCGAAGTCTACTTGTATTTCTACCCGGTAGAGTACCAGATCTCTCTACCAGGAAGAGTACAAGTAGTCTTCGGTCAACAGCGCCAAAAACTTCGATCGTAGCAAATTATGTTAGGTCCTAACACAATTTACTACGATCAAACCGCCCCCGTCGCGTTATACAACATTGCCAGTTATTAGTTACAGCTCACAGATCTAAAACTGGGGAAAGTTTGCATCGAAGTAGGTGTGCTGATAAATACACCAAGATTTGTACTGTGAATATTATAATATTTAAAATACAAGATAAAATCGTGACTTGAGTTAAATGATAGTATGCCATTTTGTATCAGTTGTAATGATAATGGATTGGCGATTAAGTATAGTTTTATTAATAAATTGTATTTTTGTGCATTACATTCTCAGTTCTTTTAATACAAAAAATTTACGTTTTGTCCATAAAAAATTATCCTATGATTTAATCAAAATATATCTTATTACTTTTTTCAGTATAACATTGACCTGTAATTATATAGAATTCTATTAACTATTGTTATGTAATAAAAATGCTTACAAAATACATTTAATGATATTTTATAGTACTAAACAATGTAACCGTTACAATAATACACTATGAAGTTGCACACAATCCGAATAAATGGGACCTCTTTCTGAACAATAAATTATAAAACACCTATGTAGGTACATGGGTTGGAAATCAAAACACAATAGACTGATAGATCACAAGCGAATCCATAACGGTAAAGGTTCATCATTGTATTGTGACCCGCGAAACTGGTGCACAGAGCCACAATAACGTAAAAGAACAATGGCGGCCTGACAGCCCGATAAAAGCAGTGAAAAAAAGTTGGTGTTCCAAATTCAAATAATTTCCCACACGTAACGTTACGCGGGCGGACATCGGGCGCAAGCCGTTATTTGAGCGGCAGTGACCCACATTTGTGCAACATTTCGCTGCCATTCTGTAACCGGTTTGGTTACTAACCTTATTGAGTATAACACTAAATTCATCATCCATTGCTATTTTTATTTACTTTCTCCTTTGTAGTTACAAGTTAAACGAGCAATGTATGTTATAATGATTGAAAATAGTAAGAAAATATTTTGTTCTCAGTGCAGCCGGTGTAAGTTTGCCGCGCTTTCTGATTTTAAGACGAGAAATTATATTGTCGCTCATTTCAAAGTCACGTTCCTACTTAATCGAGTGTTACGTAGGATGTAGCAATTATTTATTATGTAGTTATATTAACGTCATTGGCTTGTAAAGCCATTTATTGTCATCATTTCTTCAAAAGTGTCGTGAGCATGCACGGCTGTCAAGACGTTTGTTCAATGTTAGTAAGTCGTCATTTTGTCATCAAGTTGTTTTTAATAGGAACACGGTAAAATTTTTGTGTTAACGCTATGTATGACAAGATGTACTTTATCATTATATTTATTCCTTGTTGACATGATTGCAATGAAACACTTACTCCTATATAGGTACATAAATACAGGTAGTACTTAAAGGAATTGAAAATATGTATGTAGTAGAGCGTAAAAATGTTTCGTAGACGTAACCTTTCTATTATGTTTTTTTTTTTTGGATTAGAACCCGAAGAACATGGCCCTTGAATCTATAATACATTTATTATATGTTTTTTTATTAGAATTTGAAGAACATGGCCCGTGAATCTATAATATATTTATTCCAATGTTTTGCTCAAATTATAACACTTAATTTTATAATTTTGTTATACATAAAAAAAGTCCGTGTAGTTTCTTATAGTATAATTTCCATTACATGTTCAATAAGTACACTTCAAGACAGTATACAGCATACTTATCTCCGTATCCGGCTAGATCTGGAATCTAGGCTTACAGCGTACACGAACAACATGATTTGACCCAGTCTCCGGAAGATTTAATTAATTCAAACAACGGTATAAAATCTGACGTATACATATTTATTTGGCTGAAATTGAGGGCAGTTGTAGATAGGAAATATTATACAGAATACTTTATGGGTTTTATCAGTTGTTAAATCATTAAATACAGATTAATAAATCCGGAGCAATCAAAGACTTTTTTTAAGATTTCAAAGATTTTATTCATTAATAAATCTACACAAATAGATAAATTAAAGCGTTTTTTATAAAATTGGAGGAATAAATGTGAAAAGTTAGTAAAGACAAGGATTTCCCCTTGCTAAATATTGGAGGCAAAATCGTTGTTTTATAGAACTCTATTATCCTATTTGTTATTTTTCGGGGAAGATGAATATTTCTATACATTGTTTACTATTTGGAGAGGAATGGAAACGAATTTTGTTAATGTTTCAATTACCTACAGTCTGTCTTTACTAATTTAAAAATAGTGTACTCATCCCGATTAAAGTGTAATTAGCTAACTTTCAATATGGTAGAACAGTTCCTTCGATCATATTGTGTTATTACAGTGGTTGAATCTGCTGTCTCAGATTTCAGGGTCATATAGGCATAGCAAAAAAAGAGAAAATGGAGAGAGTGAGGACCAAATAACCCAACCCCTCAGAAACAGTAACGCATTTGTAATCAACATTAAGCATGAATCCTCTTCTATTTGGTATTAGATTTCAATAACTAGTTAACTTTAGGAAAGCTACTAAAATATTTATAAGTGCACCAATATCGACATTAATAATAATACGCATGATTCCTCTTCATAATGCCAATTCACCTTATTATAATAAAATGCTACGGTAATAATCACATAACTGTAAGTGTTGAGTCACAGAAGTTATATCTACTCAGATAACTGTATGTAACGATGCTTCATTCGATGCTCTACATAAAGTACAGCGTAGCAAATTTCGGTAGCATTGAATAATTGCTTTACTCTAATAGATAGTCTAATGTATAGTTCGTAGATTGAAGTAGTTTTAGAAGTTAAAGCATAAAAAACCAGGTAATATGGATTTATGTTTCGATTAAAAAAGACAAATGTAGCAAGGCGTGATTCTTTTTAAGTGTAAAATCGTCAAAACATAGCTGCTTTTAAAGAATAAATTAATTTACTCAATAACTTTTAAGATTTACTCTTTTTGAAGGGTTGGAAGATAATTATAACACTCCGGGAATAGGTGCTTCAAAAATTTGATTTACATGGAAAATAACGTTGTAAGAAAATCACTGCTATAAATACCAGATGTAAATATACATCTAGAATTTCAAGAATGCAACAAGCATCTAGGCTAATATACCTACCAAATATTAGAAGATTGCAAGTGTTATCCCATTAACAATCTGGATGATTTTGGTAATTTACCAAAGTGATACAATGTAATTTCGATTTTAGCACAACCAAACGGTGCATTTTTTATTCAAAAGTATTGTACTGTTACACGTAATATGACGCATCTAATTTACCTACACACGTAACTGTATATCGTGATGCTATATACGATGTATTTAGGGTATTTTTTGTTCATAAGCACGATTTTATGTAGGTAGAGTCACGATTGCAGGTAGTTTCTGTTTCTAACCAGAGGTTATTTTGTAGATAAATAATAATAAAACTTTTAGAATCAGTCTCGACATCGATATCGATCTCGTCGATCGATTCTTCGTCGATAATTACTTCACTACAGGAGGGGTCTCCTAAGGACTTAGTATGAATCCCTTGTTTTACAAGAGAAATTTATGCAAATCAATGTTTATCTATATGAATTTAGACTTACATTACTGCAGAATTGATATTTTAATATGTAACGGATACTCACTATAAAAATAAGTGAAAACAAAAGAAGTATTACATACTTCAAAAATCGCAACGCCATTTCCCGCGAAAAGCCGCCATTTTGACGCAAACAGATACGTAACTAGAGCAAGTTTTGGGGACACGTGACACTTCTGTTGAAGAAAGTTTGTGTTTTGATACACTTCGCGTGACTCGCTGTGACCTTTTGTTGGCACGCAATCGACTAAGTTGTGCTTAAATTTAACCAGTATGTTGTATTCTGAGAAATCTGCAAATATACTTAGTGGTGGTAGATTAAGTAGGTAGTTGACTGTGAGGTCACTGCTAAACAAAGACCATAACATAGGTATTGTAGATTTAATTCCTTTGCCGTAGGAACTATCTTTCCCAAAAAGAAGTGCACCGTTACATATCTTTTAAAGAGGGTAGTTAATCAATTATGACAGATTTCAGGATGGGTTTCCGTGATGACGAAACGATGAAAGGTGTTTCTAAGTACAAACACAAGTTTACATAATCATCATCACTTATATCTCTATCGGATCAATGAAGCTATTGAAAACGATTACTAATTTATATTATTATTATTATCCGACTGTTTTAGTTTTCGTATATGCCTATATATGAAAACTAAAACAGTATACCTGCTTAACATTTTTCTTAGATAGTTTTTTTAAGTAAAATACCAGTGTATCTCTTCAATAAATCTGTTAGGTATATTCCTTGTTATTACATCGAATTATCCGTTCAGATTTCGAAGAATATACCGTTCCTAGCTTTTGCCAGCAGCTTCACATGCATTAAATTACATATAAACCTTCCTCTTGAATCACTCTATCTATTAAAAGATAGCATCAAAATCCGTTGCGTAGTTTTAGAGATCTATACATATATATGGAAAGCCAGTGGAAAGCGACTTTGTTTTATACTATGCAGGAATGATAGTGATATAATTCACTATTTTTAATCTTTTTTAAAAGTAGTAACAGTATACATGTACTGTATAAATAAAATGATTTCACAAGAGCGTCAAACTAGCGATTCTAAGAAAATAAAAATGTAGAGATTGAAGTTAC
>DWPV01007667.1:0-10545 GCA_018251915.1 Urbanus proteus proteus
CCCGGGGTGGCGGGGGGGGGGGGGGGGGGGGTGGGGGGGGGGCGGGGGGGGGGGGGCGCCCCCCCCCCCGGCCCCCGCCCCGCCCGCCGCGCCGCCGCCCGCCTCGCCCAGCGCGCCGCACACGCGCAAGTGGGTTATTCGCAGTGTGCATAGCCTGGAACAATCATATAGATTTATTTATAATATGGCAGTAGAAAAAGTATCTCGTCCACCTCATGGTGGTGGTAAGTGGCCACAGATAAGTGCCTAGTATAGACTAGGTTCAGCCACAAATTTGTTGTTACAACTGAAGAGTTAAGAATGGAACACGGTACAAAGGGTATCAGACCGATATTTACTATGTAATCGTTTTTCGTGTTATTCGTAAATTAACTAATTCCAATTGTCTACCTAATTACCTATGTAGATACAATGCAAGTACCGACTGACAATTTCCGTAAATTTTGCATCTTGCCTACAAATTAGCAATGTTATTCATCAGACGACCTTGTGTTATAAAATATAATAAGAGCAATACATCAATGCAACCAATTAAATCTATTATGATTATAGCGAAATCTTAAGAAGCAATAAATCAAAATGATAATTGGTTATTAAATAATATGTAATTATTTTCAAAATTTTGAATACAATTATGTACATGAATAGTAATAAAGGCTAATTACATATTTAATCTTTTTGATCAATTCATGCATGGGTAATTAAATTTTTGTCTTTTTCATAATTCGATAATTATTACCTAGTCCTACCTAAATAAATGCATTTTGATCGTGGATAAATATGAACTATTTTACACTGGTAAATACAACACACGCTCGTATTCAATAGTAGAAGTACATAAACTTTAGGGAAATATTATTATCTTAAAAGCATAGTAAGGCATACATTGCGGGCTTTTTTCGAGCTTTTGGCCAAAAATGACAAAGCGAATAAAAATGTAACAAAGAAATGAAATGTATTTTTTGTATATTTTTCATTTGTAGAGTAGAAATTAAACATTTGCAAACCAAAACTTAATTAAACATTGCGTTGCACATAAAACTAGAATTAGCTAATAATTGAAACAAATCTTGCCCCAACCAGATAAAGCTAATAAATAATTTATAAATCAAACTGCAATTTTAATTGGGCCTAGATACAAATAAAATATTTAATTGCTAATCGAACGCGGTTTCACCAAATCGCTGCCAGTTACCACAGCGTATAATCAAATTGCCCATCATACTAATTGCGAATTGGTTCGCCATTTATTGCTGGATAAACATTGATCATTGCAGTGTCAGATTAATTATTGCGTTGGCAGGATGAGGGTTAATGACCTGTCGCTATGAGTGATGCGTGGTGCACCGCGAACAGGCTGACATGCAGCGGAATCCGGGATCGAACCCCGGTCAGGTTGAATTCAGATTTCTGTCTCAAGACGGGATGAATTTGTATTTATGAATCCATAGGTCAGTAATTAGCGGTGGCTATGGGAAAGCGTTAATAATGTAATAGGTATATTATTTTTCGATGCGATAACAAAGGTGCTGTGATGAAGGCTTTAAGAGTGTAAAACGCTTCACATATGTAACACCTTATATCAAGGCCAGCTTTTACAAACCAATGTTAACATTTTAAGACAAGATAGAAAATTAGGCCTAAGAGGGCATCCATAAATTACGTGAGTAGTTTTAGGAGGGTGGGGGGTTGAGCCGAATCTCACCTTAAGTCACTAAGCAAATTTTATTTTTAGAATAAAAATTCTACGCTTAATTCTAAAAAATGTAAATCATATGAAACACATATTTTGTAAAATCTTACGTGAGATGGGGGATAGGGGAGATGGTTGAATAAAATCTCACGACATCTCACCATAGGGAGAGGAGAGTCAAAAATTCATGGACACGCCTAAGTTTACTATAGCTTCATATCGAACATAAAGTACCTATAACAGTAGTGTATATTATATAGCAAACTGTTTTAATTTCGATAATTACTTTTTATCCCACGGATCTGTCAAGGAAAAGCTATAAAGAGAAGAACCAACGCAATACAATTCATCCTATCTTCCTCAATTCTGCACTACAAATTTATAAATTGCACTCGCTAAATATACTCGACACGGAAACGCATTGGCATTTTTTGCATAAGCATTGTGTACATTCTGTGCCTGACAGCCAGTATCATTGTGTATGCTCTGCATGTACACTTCCTCGAAAATTAATTTGCCTGACGTCAGAGCTTTATTCGAAGCTTTATTCACTTGCGTTTTTGTCGCGACACGACAAATTCGTTTTTCTTTTGGCGAAAATGTGGCGACGACCTGAAGAGTTCATCGTACCGGAACAATTATGTAATCCTTTTTACATCTTTTGCTGATTCGCACTTTTTGTGCGCGCGCTATAATGAGATAGGTAACGAGATTGTTGGAGACATGCATATACGTAGCGTCGTATTCGTTGTAGGTTTTTAAATACATAGAGGTACGGTACACGTTTCACGAGATATTACTGAATAAGTATTTTTGTTCTATAATGATTAAAATTTGTTTGTCAGATATAAACGTAAAGGACTTTTATCGGTTTTCGGAAGTGTGGTATTCCAAAATTTATGATATACATTCTTCCGGCATACTTCATAATAATGTATACTTACCCATATCTTTAAACTACCTAAGATAATGTCAACAATACATTGAAATTTAAGGAGATATCTTTAATCCCAACAATCATGTTGATGGCATCAGATAATTAGATATAATCTATATCCTGCATATTCATTAGTGGGTCTTAATGAATAATGTCGCGATCAATAGCGCCAAGTAATTAAACAATTACTCTACAGCTGTTGGTATGTGAAATGGCGTGCGGCCTATAATTATTTAATTTGCACGCAATTATCAGTAATTGCTAATTGAGATTATGGTCACGGATAATAATCCGAGATGGACAGATACTATAGAAAATAATGTAAACGACAATCCACTTATCGATGTCAATCTACAAACTTATCCAACGCGCCTTAACTTAGTCGCCAAGGGTAATAAGCAATATAGTTTTCATAGCAACTATAATAGTACATACAGTTTGAAAATAGGAAGTGACTGTCTATCACGGCAGATTAAATAAATAGAAAAGTGCCAAAAATACAGGTTTCTTGTATAAAGAACCAGTTTTATTTTTAATTCTTAGTATTGAATGTCATAGCGTTCGTAGCAATATACACTTTGGAAAAAAAGCAAAATTCTATCTATTAGGGTTCATGTTATAGTTATAGCCCTGTGATAGACGGGCATAGAACGAAGGCTTAGTAATAGGGTTCCTCTTATACTCTTTGGAGACGGAACCACAAAAAACTCCCAAAAACGTATAAGCAACTTCAACTCAACATTATAACAATTCAATATTCAAAAACAGCACCGTAATACTATTTTCAGCCTTCAGCTCCTCACTTGCAGGACTGGGTATTACCCGCAATCACGCTTCGTAACGGTGATTCATGTAGGCGTGTAGTCTACGGTAACCCTCCCGTAGACTACCTTACTGCTCCGTAGAGCTAGATATAACGTTAAGAGTAAGTCCAGTAACTTATAAACATTCAGCGATTTAATTTATAAACACGACAAGCTTCCTTCTCATACACAACTTTATACGTTTCGAAGGGCGCATTAAGCTCTGTCTCAGGTTTTATGTTTTTAAGGTTTACGGGCCATTTGACCTTTTACTCTTCTAGTCTTACATTGGAGGAGCGTGGAGGAGAAGTTGGTATTCTTCAGAATAAATAAATCCAAATAACGATAGGTACTTATACATAGGTACGCGATGAATAGCCTCTTTCCTTTTAATACTCGCTTTAAAAGGTTTGCTGTACCTAATTAACATTTTTATCAAATTTTGTAAGCATCCCAACGATATGAATAACTTTGGATTCAAAAATCCGAGATCATCAGAACATTCGATGATTTTTTCGATGTTATTAATTTAAAAAAATCTTCCATTGTTTCAAGTAATTAAACATCTCATACGCATGACGTTTAAAGAACAATTACAAACAAACATGATCTACGACAATAGTTCGTAGCGAACGCACGCGACGCTCGATACGGACACACATGTGCAATTAAACGTTATTTCTTGTGTGTGTGTGACAAATAGATAGATGACGGGTCATTTGGCGAACGCCGTTAGTAATTTTCTCTAACATATGTTTAAATGTGACGCATGATGACTACGTCTACAAAATGAAAAATATGTCCTACGGTTGTGTAATAATCAAATATATTTCGTATTATTACAGACCTGATTTATTGTATTGGTAGGTAAATCTGGCAGAAAAAGCGATTAGACATTAATAAAGGGACAACGCTGGCCGTCAAATTCAACATTGTCGCCTTATTTTAAAACTGATTTTTAAGCAGATGAGAAATTAAATAAAGCCAAGGCACCTAATTCGACGATATTAACGGTACTGTAAGATAATAAATAACATACAATCAATATCAAAAACATACAACGTCAACTACTTTTAATTGAGACAACGTTCAAAGTTTATAATTGCTTAGGCACGTCAAAAAACTTTAAAAAGTAAAAAAGTTATATCGTATCTACATTAATTGCTCTGTGGCATGGCATAGTTTTAATGACTGCGTGCCGGGGGAGCAGAGAAAGCCGACCGGAACCGACGTCGTCTAAGGGGGCCACTGTCTGGTGTAGCATTTATCAAAAACGATAAATTTCTAGATATTTTACGCTAGCACGCTCATTTTCATAAGGCATGCGGCTAGGGAAAATGAATAAAAAATATTTGGAAAAGCAATACGTCTATACATACATATATATATGTTTACGTACAATACAAAATTATAAAAACTGCCGATTGTCTGTCTGTACACATCATGAAAATGATGATGAAGTTATAAGGGGAAACCGTTTATCAAAACATTATTAAAACAAAAATTACCATTACATTTATTTATCACAAAGCGGAATGCGTTGTCTACAAAACAATCTATAACAAATATCCCATTGGACTGCTGACTGACTTATATACATACGAGGCAAATCTCGTACGTAAGTCAGTCGGCATCCATATTCCGCCAAAACGCAAGAACTACTACAGGATATATATAGCTGTGGCGGTAATGCAGTAGTACCTAACCAGCCGAACCATACCGATTTTACCACCTTTCATAACGCAAGACGTAAATTGTTTACAGCCAGCTATAATCCATCGCTCATTACGAGAGGATCATTATCCAACGTGTAATAAACACGATGGAGATAGAAACACAATTATAATAGCAATTTCTATCATGATTCTCATATCACAGATTCAATTACCGCGGTTTCCTTCACCGAGATACGAGACGTAATAAACTTAGCTAGTAGCTTATCAGTATTAACCGCTTGCCTCATGAATTGGGTTAGATTGCTTTTTCCATCTCAATCTTAAGTTCTTTGATGAAATCCTTTGATGAAAAATGTACTCGTATACTGTACCTAATATCCGCGATGCACTTCTTATAGAATACATTCAAACTTTTGTTTTGTAGTAAAACTGTTGGCTTATGCAGTGACCGCCTTAAGTTGTCAGGAGCAACGCATCTTCTAGAATAGAGTTGGTTACAGTCTACAGATGTTCATAAGCTGCTCACTATTTGTACAGTCGTCGGACGGGAATAAGTAACTACGTTTAGTTTACAGTAGAAACATTTTTCCACTCCTTATCTTCAGATCAAGTAAATTGGATCAGATAATCAGACTACCTATACCTATCCGTGCGGATCCGATCCTCTTTGGATTACGTGAACGATTATTTACATTGTAAATTATTCCTTTGTTCTTTATTTTATATTTTCTGGTAACCTTGTTGAGCCACACCTATTGCTTCAAGCAAGAGTGTACGGTAATTGTGTTCTGATTCGAAGGGTGTGGTAACACAGACTTACGAGCGAGGCGACGTACTGCGAATTAATATAAAAGCAAGTCTACCACACCCTACGGAACTTGATAGTGTTAGAGACAGTAATGGGTGGGCGGTAATTATTCAGTTGAATCAAAAAGTTCTATTCTTTTTTATTTATTTCCTGTTAATAACATTATTTGTTATAATGTGCTGAATATAGTGTTTGTAGTAACGATAAACTGGCGTTGACAGAAATGTAACAAAAAATGCATTGCATGTTAGCAGTGCAGTGAGCGAGCTTAACGATAAATCTGAAAGAAAAAGCTGAAAGAAAAAAAAAAGAACTGCAAATTTCCATAGTAGTCCAAAGGCTAAAAGAACGTTCTCCGGAGTAAACTTACTTAGGCACACCGCTATACAAAAGTTCTACCAAGGAGTTACCTACAGTCTGTAAAGTATAAATCAAAGTCGAAGCAGTAGAAGAATCCGACAAAGTATTACATCAAGGAAAGTAAATATCATGAAAAAGAGACCAATGGAAAAATCTTTCAATCCCCTCCAGAGCATCTCTGCAAAGTACGTTTAATTACATTTTATACAATAAAGCAAGCGCGAGACGCCGCAATCCCCAACGATATTACGCCATCTCGAAACATCTTGCCATCGTATTATCTTTTTTTGTCACGTTTCTTTGCGATAAAGGTGAACGTTATATTAAAAATGAATTCAATTTAGAAGCTACTCTATATTACGTCTTATAGTCGTCATTTCTTGAACGCTTTTATTAAAATTTTCTTTTGTAATTTTTATTGTATTAAATTCTAAGAATATTCACAGGCTTGTTGGATCACGGCTTGAATATTTCTCACTAATAATGATAATGGTAGATATATGTAGGGTACCGTTAATAATATAGTACAATCTTATTATTAATCGCAACAATTAATTTGACTATTTAATGATATGAACTTCAATGACACTACATAGATGTGAAAAAAATTTCGCACCACGAATTATTTTAATATTCCTACCAACCCAACCAAGCATACTCTATCAATTGTAAGCTTTTTTGTGCAGTTATGAACTTGTTTCAATGAATAATTGTGTCATAGACAATTTAATACACGTACATTTTGTTCTTTTTATCAATTTCTACATTCTCAGCACATTTCTTTTCAATCTTTTTACTGCGAAAACGGCAGTACATGTATTATTATCAAGTTCTTATGTAAATTGAACGGAGCGCAGATGTTCGAGACTTCCAACGAAATAGAAATAATGTTCCCGTATTTCTAGAGCTTCCAAATAAAAATAAAATAATAGAAAGAATAAACTTCACAGTTTGTTCGAGTTTAATGACAGTCGTTTTGAATTTCAGACTCTTAGGTCTTCTCTTATATGGGCTGGATATTTTGGGAACGTAAAATTTCATTTCTATTATTCGAATGTTTTGGAACTTTCGTAAACAGAGCTGATAGGCAGAGTATCCCATTACACAATTGATAAATATTTGAGTCGGAAAGGTATTTAAAATTTAAAATTTAACGAAGGCTATATTACACTTTGTATTGATAGTTGCCACGCAATTACAGGCTTTTCCTATGACGTGTGCGTTCTGCGAGACGTTTGTACCTAATGATGATTACCGAGATAGTATCTTTTTGAATTATTATCATACGGTTATTTTGCTGACTTTATATAATTTATGTAGGACGTTCTTAATGTTATGCGTGTAATTTATCTACGCAAATGTGTTTCCGTTCTTGGTCGCAAGCCTTTCTAGATCTCTAGGCATGAGTCTCACCCCACAATTAGAGTACCTTAAATACTGGTAATTAAGAATGTTCACCGCAGTGGTCTTCGTTATTAAAATAAACTTGTGAAATATAGTATTATACATTTTTTTCTTTTGCTTCTGTTGAAAAGGAATAGCTGCAAATGAATACTTTTCATTCTTTATAAAACACGTCCAAAGTGGATATTCGCAAAATCACCGTAATAAGAAATGCTTTGAACTTTAGACGAAGTAATGAATTTTACAGTAACAAAGTTTTCCATAACACGGTTAGGTGTAAAATTAGAAGTTATTCTGAAAAGCCTGCGTATGCATATATGCATGTTTACATGTGCATACTATTCATAAACGCAAAAATGTAACCCAACTATATAACGCAAATATGTAATGTGTATATAACTTTTGGAACTTTTGTTGGTTTTGGATGTATTAACATCCAAAACCTTTTATTGTTACAAAGTTCTTATCAGCTAAAACCCCATATCATTACCGCAATTTTCCTACCCGTTGAAAACAAGCTAGTTTCGTAAACAAACCATCTGTATTCTGGCCGCGTTTCCGAACGATCAATATTCAGCGACAAGATACACTAGCAGATTCTACTTTGTTAAGGAAAAGGTTTTATTAGAATAAATTCGTAGAAAATAGTACAGCCTACTACATGATATACTATTTAATTGAATGAATAATCTAACTCAATATATGAATCACTCTATACTGCATAAACGATGAATTATCAAAATTGTCCTAGTTAGTTGTTATAGTGGAGACCACGTTTAGTCAAAAGGAGCATAGGTCGCCACCTGACCAGGTGGACTGATGACCTGAAGAAGACCGTGAGAAACCGCTGGATTCCAAAGGCACTGGTCCGGTTAAAGTGGCGCTATCTAGTGGAGGCCTATGTCCAGCAGTGGATTTCAAATGGCTGATGGATGTTACGTCCCCAGGGGTAGCAAACGTATCTGTGGTCGTCCCGAGGTACGAATGTAATCTTATCCTATTACAATTTACAAAATCCATAAACAAAGCATGAAGCTTGCAAACACGCTAACTTGTGGGCAAATATTCAGTTTTGCAATTAGTAAGTATTTGCTACTCTACTCAATCCATATTTACATTCATATCTTCCGAAGTAACATACCATGGCACATAACAGATTAAAACCGTCATATTCGCGTGATATACGAGCAATAAAATCGTACAGTTGACAATTATTGCACGTTAAAACGACAAAACAAAGGATTTTCTTGTAAATGATGAAAGGAAGCGTTATGGGCGCTTTGCGTGATCACCGTGTTTACAAGATTACGCTTGTTCTTATGTAGTTTGTTTCTGTTACATTCTTTATGGCTTATGCGATTTCCTCATGAAGCAAACAAAATATTTCTTAGTCTCTAATTTTTCCTTATAAACATAATTATAATGCAAATTTTCTGTACATATGTGTAATGTAAGTTTTAGCTTTATTTCGTCTTTTAAATACGCTCGTATATAAATTATATGCGTTCGTTCACACTTAAGTACATACTGCAAAACTCATTTGTTTTCATTCGTTGGTAGTTGAGAATTACTCACAACTAGCTTTTGCCCGCAGCTTCGCACGCATTAAATTACATAATATAAAACTTTATCTAAGCTTACATCGGGACAGACAAACATCGGAAAACGTCTTTGTTTTATACTATGTAGTGATAGTGATTAATGTTTAAAACTTGATAAAATCCAATACGCGCATAAAATGTACCTACTTACAAAAATTTAATAAATTTCTGAACGACTAATAACTTTTTCCATCAAAACTTATTTATTGAAAATGACAAGCCATTAATTCGCATTTCGACCATAAGTCCATGAATCATTTGACAACTGTCAAACGCACGAGTTTAGTAGAGAGAGATTGAAATATTTATTTTCTAAAATTCGTCCTTTAATAAATAAAGCCTCCGAACACAGACAGACGGTCACCTTCAAACAATGTTACGAATTACTGGAATTCTGTCCAAAGAGGCTATGTTCAGGTATTATTTCAATACTGAATCAAAATAATGTATTTAATAAAGGTATAAATATTTTCGTAGTTATTTCTTCTAATATTGTACAAGTAAATGGAATTTGTGTATACAATTTGCGTTCACTACCCTTGTTTAGGAGATATATCCTTATTTTGATTAAAATAGCCGCTTTATAATAATATAGTAAGTATAAATTTTCCCTGCCACAGTCTTCGTTTTAAATCGTGACATTTTTATCAGTGGAAAATAATTACGTGGGTATTGCTTAACAGAATTTACACAAAGATTAATTTAATTAAAGGCCTATACTATTATAGCATTACTGTTACTTTCTGCTCTATATATTCTTCCTTCCAGGACTAGACTCGTTTCTCTATCTCCGTCGTTATTCGTCAAACATTTTATCGAGAACCTCCAAGTAGCAAACAAGAGAGAATCAAGTAGCGATACGAGAAAAAAACCGCTAGTGCCTCCGCACGGTAATGAGACCTTCGAAGTTGGGAAAAAACGACCATACTCGCCATTTCATTTTCCTGGACAGGTAATAACTATATTCTACGTCGAATAAACTTTTACTAATTAAACTGTATCTGATTGAAACAACCGTAAAGTTATGGGTTTTATGCATAATATCTATACGTCTATACAAATAAATAAATTTGAAGTGTCTGTTTGTGATTTCAAAATAACAACTTTTTACTCATTACTGCATATCAAAATATGCATGATACAGTATATAATATTTTTGTATGTCAGTCTGTTTGGCAGGGGTAATCTTCTAAACGACTGGACCGTTTTCGACGGAACTTTCACTGGCACATAGCTGAAGGTCTAAGGGGGTAACATAGGCTA
>DWPV01007668.1:0-10545 GCA_018251915.1 Urbanus proteus proteus
CTGGTCAGCAGTAGTTACGCAAAACGCAAACAGTTTTTGAATGCGCAGGGCTTATCTACGGTTGTATAGATCTTTGGGTACATGTATACTTTCGTATACATCGAGTAAAAAAATGTTATTATGAAATCACTTCAATTTAATTTATTTTTATAAATTTTAGGAATCATAATACGTCATGCATTGCTACCTCAGAAGACTATGTAGGAACGCTTTGTGAATCATAGTAAGTCAGTTCACACCTTCCACAAAACGCAATAACTGCTTGAGAAATCCATAGGTACGGCGATGACACCTACCTAGATAAATGGCACTGATTTTACCACTTTTTATGTAATCAACCCAATATAATTTTCACAGTCTTACCTGCGGTCGGCCACAAATGCGTTACTACCCTTGAAAACTAAGTAACAACTTAGTTTAGTTAAAACTTAGTCCTCGGATAACGTCTCGTATATGTATGTCTCAGAGAGACATACATATACGAGACGTTATCCGAGGACTAAGTTACCACACCCTTCAAACCAGAACATAGCTGTACACATATTTATGTTATGTCTAATAATAGTTGTGATATTATTAGACAAAAATATGTGTGGCGGCGATGTCGCTGGAGTCGAAACTTGAAAGGTTCTAATAACAATAAACCTTTAATAAAATTACATATTAAAATATCTTTACACTAATGCAGTGGTAATTTCCCTCTATTTCCCGCGTAGAGGATGCGTAGTCATAAAATTAGAGATAATGCCGGTGCCACATTCCATTTACTTTTATGAAACCATTCTAAGTTCTCATTCTGCTTCATGTCTTGGAATTATGGAAACAAGAATTCTGCCGCCGCAAATCAACAATTTCCCAAACTTTCGCTTTAATTTGAAACTTTGAAGCCAGTACTACGTAATAAATACCATACTTTGTCTCGGGCGACTGACTAAGAACTAGCAAATTTTCGTAAATTAGAATTACTGAGACTCTAACAGATAATGAATAAATGTCAAGTTTCACCCACTTAATGTTACGAAGTTTCGAAGTAACATTTCTAAGCAATATTTCAACATTTTAGACTTAATTACTAGGTATTTGAAACGAGCTTTGTACTATTTTCAAATGCTGAAAATAACATTAAGTATTCAAAGATGCCAAATTACACTTGTAGCTATATCATGAAATATATCTACGTTATCCAATGATACAGATTCAAAGATGTTAAGCTTCCAACTAATGCCCCGAGGTCTTGAGATTATGTTTAACGTTTGTATTTCCAAGGATTAAATCTTCTAAGTCTGTTTATATTATAATTGTTGCCTATCTCTTTTATTAAACATAATTTATTATTCTAGGCTTGGTAGGATTATCCGACTGCGGATTAGACACTATTATAAATGTAAGATTACTACATCTTAGTAAAAAGAAATATGTATATCGTAAGTCAAACATACTATGGCCTTGCCTATTCTGAGAAGAAATCCGTAAACAGAGCAATTTGATCAAGAATTGAACCAGGGACCATCTGCTTAGGTATCTAATGGTATGGTAACAGCTTTACCACGCGCGTTATAACAAAGTTAAGTTATCATCAAAACTACGTGACGAAACAGTTCCACGAAATGAAAAGGAAATATGGCAATACTTTACAATGTAGACTAGTACAAATAGACGCAGTTATTGCGAGGTTGCGCGCTTGCATATAACTTTACTCGTATAAGTTATATTTGCACGAAACTTACAAAGTAATACTTTGATAACACAGGTCAAGCACATGTCATACTCTAACCAGATACACGAATGACCTAAAGAAAACGATGAATATCCACTGCATTTAGAGAGCATAACACTAATTGGAGTGACACAGAATAGGCTTGTCTGTATCCAGCAGTGGACCTTAAAAATCTGATGGAAATATGACAATAATTTACAATGTAGACTAGTAGAAATAGACGCAGTTATTGCGAGGTTACGCGCTTGCATATAACTTTACTCGTAGGTATAAGTTATATTTGCACGAAACTTACAAAGTAATACTTTAATAACACAGGTCAAGCACAGGTGTCCCCGACCATGTAGACCGATGACCTGAAGAAAACGACAGGAAACTACTGGATTCTTAAGGCAGAGAATAAATTGGAGTTGTGTAAATTAGAAGCCTATGTCCAGCAGTGAGCCGTAAAGGCTGATGGATGGATTTTGATAGATGTTTATTATTATCATTCTGTTAGCGAAATAATCAAATTTTGACACAATTTATTAAGGTTAAATTGAATATAAATTGACTTAAGCTCTATATTTGATCGTTGGCCGGAGTCCCGTAATTTGATTCATTCCACACTGAGCTCAAATATTTCTGTTCGTAGATATGCTATTTCTGTAATTTACTACTGTAGGATACGTATTTGTAGTAGAAACTAATGTAAATTTCACAAATGATATAGATATTTATACAGGAAGTGACAGATATAAGCTAGAATTGGTATAGGTAACATATATATTTCTTACCTGATACATATACCCATAAATTTAAAAAAAAAGTAAAGAATAATACAGATGTAAAATATTAGACGAATAGTTTGTAAAATAGTTCTGTATTCGACTGCTGCTTTCAGTAAGTATAATATGTATTCCTGTAGTACTGTGAGATTGTGGACTTGAAAACAGTCATCACCTTATTTTGATTATGACGGCGTTGCAACAGCGATAACATCAAGTTTAGCTAAAAGTCTCTAATACACCAAAATATATAATTTTTTGAATGATATACCAGCAGTGTAATAACATTACGTTGTATTCTAGTAAGGAAATATTGCGCTAAGAACGCACTAACATTAGGTTAGCCTGATCTGACTGTAGTTTATCGACTGATAGATCTTTTTGTTCACCTTTAGTTAGTATAATTAATTAATCGATTAGTCTAAACATAAGTAAATTAAACTCATTCTCGTCGCTTCGTATAAATAACAAAATCTGTCAACGAACAGTAGGTATAACTTTCGAACCGATATGATCTAAGTAGGTCCTAAGTTTTTTTTAAAACGACTTAGGTTCGTTATGATCACCAAGTGGAATGGAATATATTCTATAACAGACTATAATATTATAACGAACCAGTTAATTAATATTAACCTGTTGTTATTGTACGCCTTGATTACGTTTTGATATCAAACTGTAGGCTTTGTTTCATGATTATGCAAATGTTGTCACCCGTACCGCTACAGATAATATTTATTTATTGCCACCCAGGATTATTGTAATAAAGATACATTATTCATTGTGTAAACGTTACAATTTGCACGTGCATAAGGTACGTAAATTCCCTTTAAATTTATTAAGTCTCATGTACGATTGGTGCTTTGTTTTGTAAAAGCGACTTTTATTAACAATTGTAGACAAAATTTATCAATTTACCAGATTATAATATTCCGTTACTTTTCTATGCCTCGGGAGTTGTACGTTTTTTTGGGATGGAAGGTTCTCTGTCTTTTTCTGGACCCCTTACTATGTGTGTGCAAAATTTTATAATGATCGGTTGAGCAGTTAAGGCGTGAAGGCGCTACAAACAAACAAACAAATAAACGGACATTCCCATTTACAATAATTAGGATTAAATAATGAATTTCAAATCATTTTAGGAGATGATTAAAAAAACTTAGCGCAAATACGGTATATATATAATTGTAACGGCAAAATATCATATAGACTTAACTTACGTTTTAAATTACGATTATTATGGATATACGAGTACATCACTAGTTATATTTTTTACATTTCTCTCCTCGAAAAGTTGATATTAAATTCGAAAGATTGATCACCCAACAATAAATTATTCTTTAAAGTTGACATAGGTCACGGCTATTCGGCAATACTTCTTTGAAAAGTTTATGAATATTTCAAGCCTGGTGCAAGGCTCACGCTAACATCTCACTTAGCGAGTCGTTAACTGTTTGTGAAAGTCGCCATTAGTGTGAAATATGAATTAATGGGCGCAGGGCGACGCTGCGACGTCATCGGTACGCTCCTGGAAGGTGACCGCGGACAGCGACATCCGTAGAGTGGCTACGACGTAGTAAAATGCTGAGGCTACAGCACGTGAACAATTCGTCTGAACACTATGACGGCTACGACGTAATGAACAGTTATGGCTACGGAGAGCATTCGTCTGAAATAAAAACTAATACAATTCTGATCTTGGACAATACCCATGTGTGTATGAGAATTTATGTGTCATTGTAGTTACATGTAAAAAATGATTTGAACTAAAAGTTTCCTTACATGTATGTAGTCAAGTATGATTTCTACTGTTCAGAACGGGATCAAAAATATTTAAAGTTTGAGATTAATAAATATTTAAAGTTATGTCTGATGAGACATAACAACAAAGTAATTTACTTTAGATAGTTAAAAAAATAGGAATCACTCGTAAATATGAAACATAAGAAGGTAAGTATGAAAAGAATTTCAGCAAGAAAAATATGTATACGTATATTTTTTATTTAGTTTTACATTATTTTAGTGAATATATCTTGACGACTCCATGCCATTCGATTGACGAACGCGCATAACGAAGTAAGCCGAGACGGGCGGGTTATGATTGATTATGTCGTATTTTGTTACTCGGGCTTTCAGAGCTGCGCCATTCGCTTATTCGACGCGAACGCTATCTAAAGCCTTTACTCCAAAGTGAATTTAAATCTAAAAACAATACCTCGACCATGGACCGAAATAACAACAGCTTCAGAATTTATAATCCGAATCAAAATACGGTACGAAAACGCGATCCATTTGAGAATGTTCAAGGAAATATTTTGAAAGGTATACAAAAATATAGTGGTAGTTTAAGTGCAAATATCACTCTTTTTACAAGCGATAGTAGTAGTAGGAAATATTGTCCCAAAGTTGTATTACGTAGTTGTATTTATATCGATTAACCTATAAATATACAGATGCGTTGTTAATTATGAGGACAAGTTAGGATGTCCCATAAAAATACATTTCCATACTGATAATTAAACTACACAAATGATTTACATAACATTATTTAAAGGCCCTTTGTGGTTCGACTCCGGCGGCACCACCGCTACACCAATTTCTGCCTTATAACAGCCGGATACATACTTATCCGAGGCGTTCCTCAGGGGCTTATTCCTCAGGGGCAGCAACGCATCCGTGGCCGACCTCAGGTAGGACTGTGATCTTATCTGGGATTGATTACAGACGTCCATGGGCGGCAGTGGCCACTTACCATCAGGCGGACTGCATGCTCGTTTGCTGTTTCCATCATATACTAAAAAAAACATTAACCTAATTTTATTTGGTACAAATAACCAAATATGCTACACAAACATTAGCTACTTAATGAATGTATTTCAAGAGATCTTGAATGAATTTATATTTTACTCCTATGTACATTTTAGTTGTCATCATTATATAACACATCACAAAGAGACAAAGTTCCTTCTAACAGCTGTTATCTTCTTTTACAAGCTGAGCTAGTACTCCACTGTGAGAGAAATTCAGAGCATTTTAAAGTAACACAACAATTTAGACAACATTGTTAACAGATCATCACAGCATTTCTCTTTCCTTTTGAAGCGTGAACTTACTTTTCTTGTTGCTTTGTGAAATTGTGTTGCAATTCAGTCGTTGCTGAAATAAAACAGTTTCACAGAAAAATCTGTCTATTTCATCATTCATCCCTGTCACATTATCCTAGGCAAGGGTTTCCACTTACAGTGAAACGAGTTGAATAAAATAAATGGTACTAAGAAATATCATTATTTGCGTAAAATAATTATTTCGAAAGTAGGAAAATTTATCGTGGTCTATTTTTATGGCATTGGTTTCACACCTTATAATCCTCGTGTTTAATCACTGTTATGTTTGCTTTAAATAGTGTTGTATGGGATATACAAGTATACGTCATAATTATATACTTATAGGGATATACATATTTGTGTAGTAAGGGAGACATACTCATCCGAGGCGTTCCAGCTCAGCTCTTACGGGTAGCATCCGTGGTCAACCTCATATAGTACATTGATCTTATATGGGGCTAATTAAAGAGGTCCATGAGCGGCACTGGCCACTTACCGTCAAGGACCGCATGCTTGTTTGCTACTTCAATCCAAAAATACTTATATGCCTCATGATCATATAATACATATATACCCATATGGGGCGTTCCAACTTAGTCTTCAGCAATGTTCTATGACCGACTTCAAGTTAAGCTTTAACCATCCTTTATTGACTACAGTCAATTATTACATACATTTTAAAGAAGGGGTGATATTGTGGCAAATAAAAAGACGTGCCTTTGATTTATAATTATTGTAATAAATGTATTATTATAGATCACGATCCTGAAGAATTATATGGTCCCCAAATAACAGATAAAGATGGTGAATTACTGGATAAACACGACAGCTTCTACATTACGACAAAGAGCTTGTTGGTGCTCTTCCAAATTATGGGGGTAATGCCCATAATGAGAGTACCAAAGGGTAAATACTATATAACTAGAAATATAATATTTCAAATTAAATATTCCAAAAGTACAATACTTATACAAACTTAACAATATAAAACCATAAATTTAAAATTCATTTTTAGTCTTTGGTTACTACTAGTCTCTGGTAGGTAATTATAATTATGAGGTGTTTGTGTATAAAATCTGATTAGAAAATATCTTCACACAATTATGACTTTTATGCCATTTTTTGACTATTCCAGAAGCTAAAACTACGAAACGAACAACTTTCAACTGGATTTCGAAAGCAACATTATGGGCTTACCTTGTGTGGAGTCTCGAATGCATTATTGTCGTAAAAGGTAGGTCTATATCCGTCAGTCAAATGTCATCCCTATATAAACGTTTTAACTGCGAGTTCCAAAAATAAGTGTAAATTAATATGCGATCGTCTTCTTCTTTCTTTCATATGTTTCTTCATCTTCTTTTCATATGTTTTGTGTACTATATTTATGTGTATTAAACAAAGAGTTGGACATTTTATACCAAACTAATATTAATTCATAATTTTAAGAAGAATCAGTGAACTATTTAATAAAGGAAGTGAATATGATTAAATTACCTAAGAATATTCTCAGTACACCCACAGTATCTTTCGTACCTAATATTTGCAAAATATCTCAATGGAATAAGAAATCGGTGCACAATTTATCAAGTTATACCATTCCATCATAGTCAAGTTCATTTCCTTTCAGTGGGTAGAGAGCGGCTAACAAATTTCCAGCAAAACTCGAATAAGCGGTTCGATGAAGTCATTTACAACATCATATTCTTGAGTATCCTCATCCCGCACTTCCTATTGCCCATCGCGTCTTGGCGACATGGGCCTCAAGTGGCAATATTCAAAAATATGTGGACCCACTATCAGGTATGTATAGAAAAAATAAATTTGTGTTTTCTTTCTGAGATACGTAAAATACTATAATACTACATTTTATAAGCTTTTACACACATTGACTTACTTTGTTTGAATTACTGCCTGTTCGTTTGTCTGTGTGACTGTTTGATTGTCTGTACCAATTACTTTTGAAAATAGAATGACCATAACTATTAAATTAATCATTTATAAATGTGCCATTTAGTCTAAAACTACCATACAGTCTCCGGAGAAAAAATAGTGGAATTGCAGTGATAATAGTATAATTACTATAAAAAGTTATTCGTAAAGTTTCCACCCAAAAAACATTTTATAACGTAATTGGCAAATATAACTTACTTTTTATTTTCTTTTCCCCTTCATTCGTTCCACAAAAAATAATTTTGTTCACCGCATCCGTCATTATCGCTTCGAAACAAGTTTGTAATTAATTAATGGATGGTATTTAAATACATGCAATATAAATTCTGTTTGGGAAATTTGAGTGGCAGTTGAACGTTAAATTCACACAGAAAATTACCACAAATCTCATCAGTTTACGCAAATGCAACGCTCGTTTTAATAATTCAACTTCCATTAATTTTCCGGAGGATTTGTAAAAAGATATGCTAACAATCCAGACCGGCTGGCCGGATGGACGGATCGTGCCATTTCCACTTCAGTAGTCTCAACAACTTGTTCTCAAAAGCGGGACAAGAATTGTAGTTGAGTTAGTAAACAGTTTTTTGAAGGTGGTAGAACTCTATGTAGTTTAAGTCCGGCGGCAGCACCGTCACTATTTCTGCCTTATAACAGCAGTGTTCAGCATTGTCCATGCGCAGCAGTTGCCACTTACTGTCAGGTGAACTGCACGCTCTTTTGTTACTTCGATCATATAAAAAGTTTGTCTTGCCTGCAACCGCGGGTATGGAGGTTATTTTGGGACACCTTATTTGTATCTCTCTTACTTCAACCCTAAATAGAAAAAAAGTGATAACGTAATGAAATTCGACCTCTTGACTCGCACGGCGGATGGTGGTAGTGATGAATGGTCTTGAACCCTGTTCACTTCGAGTGGAGACCATTCCTATAAGGCAGAAATAGCTGTGACAAAGGTGCAGCTGCAGTTACACAACAAGATTTGTACCGTTGTCTTGAAGCACTAAAATGCTGATTAATTAAATTACAACAATCCCCAACTAATGACGCGCTCGCGCCATTTCTAGAAACAGTTATAAATTTAACGTAGCTAATGGCTTTGCTCTAGATGCTTACACATATTAGTATTCAGTTTCAGAATTAATTACTTTGCTGCTCTTAACGGAATATGTCTAATATGCATAATTATAGATATATTGGTGTAGACTATTCTGCTTTAATATGGGTAATTAATGTCTATTAATTAAGTGGTAATGTTTAAACTAACAAAATATCCTTTAGTGACATTAGGCATAAATGTTGGTAATTAAAATTAAAAGGCTTAAATTAATTATTAGTTCTTTTAAATATGAAGGAAACATTGCGGTTAAATTTACGTGAAACAGCTTTCTTTAAACTTTTCTAAGGTCTAAAAAATTCTATCAATGTGTTTTTATACATTCGTGATATGTAACTTAAAGCCTGGCGCAGCTGTGGGGCAAAAAATTGGGGTATTTTTATTAATGGACATAAATTTACAATAAACAAACTGTACCTAGTTATAAAATGCTTCTTATATAATGACAATAACAACCCTCGTGGCAGAGCGATCATCATACTGATCTGCTGCGCAGTGGGTCGAGGGTTCGATTCCCGGCCAGACAGACATCTATAAGATAAATTTAGATTTCTGTTCTGGATTTGGGTGTTTGTGTTATTGTCTTTGTGTGTCCATGATACCTATGACACAGGAGAAAATCTTACTGTGGGGCTATGTGTGTAGAAAGCATCTTAAGTATCTTCATAAAAAGACAAGTTATCTTTATTTATCCTTATATTTCCAGCTAAAATATCTAAAGATCACTGGAACACCAATCGTATTCCCTAACCTGTACTCCTTAACCTGGGGCCTCTGCATTTTCTCCTGGGGGCTGAGCTTCGCGGTGATCCTCTCGCAATATTACCTCCAAGATGACTTCGAGTTGTGGCAATCTTTCGCTTATTACCATATCATTGCTATGCTTGATGGATTTTGTTCTCTGTGGTATGTATGTTGTTTTAGATTGAAGGTTCTTGTAATATGAAACACATAATATTCAGTGGAATAGACATTAGGTATCTATAGAACTTTTCTGTAACTTTTGGTTTCAAGTTAAAAGTGATTTTGTAAAAATCGGATCAGCAGTTTTCAATATTGAGTAATTCAGCTAAATGACGGACTTATAGGTCTAAATGGATCAATAAACGGATGTTGGATCCTATAAATGCGAATGTCCGTTTATTTGTTTCTTTGTAACGCCTTCACGCTTTAACTGGTCAACCGTTCGTTATAAAATTTACACACATTGCTACGGGTCCAGAAAAGGACATATATCACCTTTCATCCCGAAAAAATACTACTCTCGAGGGATAGAAATATAACTTTTATACCTACAAACTATTTACATTTACAGCTACGGCCACTTGAAAAGAATTAATTGCATTTGAATCATACCAAAAGTATATAAACCTAATATTTAGTTTTAAATGCGATTATGTGCATATTAACACGAGCTAAGCCGCGGGCAAAAACTAGTATTTTAATATGACAAAAACTTTAAATATTTTTATATACTTACTTTAATACTACTTATAGGTATAGTTAAAGTAAGAAAATTGTAGTGATAATCTTATTTTATTTATTTGATAGATGCATTTCAGTTTTATAACCCGGGCTTTAAAGATATCGTGAGGTTACAAACCACAATAAAATATATTATTACGTACGATACGTGTTTGTGGGAACTTTTCTTTCACTCGCGTAATAAAAGCATCAAGCAGTAAGACCGAAATTGAATAGACGCTTTTACTGCACGTCATATATTTTGCTCAATTCTCAGCACGAAAACTTTATTCATTAAAACAGTTTGGGTATCGTGGTGTTTGAGTTATTTTTGGTTACTTTGTAGTATGTATATAATACTAGTTGATCCCCGCGGTTTTACCCGCGTTAAAAAAGTAAAAAGAATACATGTTTAAGCATAAACGTCATCCC
>DWPV01007669.1:0-10543 GCA_018251915.1 Urbanus proteus proteus
CCTTCTTCAACAATGGTGTGTGTTTTTCCACACACATAATAACCGTTTTGTTGTAATGCAAAACGGCTTTATTTTATAAAATATTCTATTTCAACACAATTCATATTTTAAAAAACTCAAACTTAAAGCCGTAAAATACGATATCACGTTTTCCTGCAACCCAGTGATTGTGGTATCGTGATATCGCTATTACTATCTCTATGACGATATTCAGAAGCAATAAGTATTTACGTGCCTACCCTAGTGTATACGAAACGGGGTTTGGAGATTATAAACTCATCACTCAACTACATATTATGGTAATATTGGGCACTGGTCTCCTTTAAAATCTAGAAAAGTTTTGGTCTTCTATCCATTAGTTTTTTTTGTGTCTAATCGTCATTTTTGTAGTTATTAAATATTTATGCAGATATAATCTGTATACGTAAGTCACTTTAAAGACGCTTTCTACACATATAGCCCCACAGTAGGATATTCTCCTGTGTCGTGGGTGCCATGGACACACAAATACACACAAACACCTAGAACAGAAATCTAAACTCATTCAAATATCTGTCTAGCCGGGAATAGAACTCAAGACCGTCAGACCGATATGGTAACCGCTCCGCCACGGAGGTCGTCAGCAGAAAGTATGTATCAGTATTATAAAAGTGGTAAAGCCCTTTGTGGCGCGACTGCCGCGGCACTACCGCCACTACACCAATTTTCCCTAATCACAGCAGTGTTAAGCGATGCTGTGTTTTGGTTTGAAGGGTGTGATAAGGGAAACATACTTATCCGAAGCGTTCCAACTTCAGGATAGGTTCCTCGAAAATAGCAACGCATCTGCGGCCGACCTCAGGTGAGATTGTGATCTTATTTGGCATAAATTACAGATGTCCATGGGTGGAAGGTGCCACTTAACATCAGGTAAACTGCATGTTCATTTGCTATAAAAACTACATAATTTAATACACAGCACAAAAACACTTCATTTAATCTAATTTAACAATAAAATAATTATTTTATGAACTGAATATGCATTCAACAATCCTATTTTATATGAATCCAAAATGCCTACAGTATTTTTCATACTTTCCTGCAATTGTTTTAAAACACTCCGAGTCACTTAAAAACACACAACTTTGGTCGAAAATAACAGCTGAAACGAAATCCGAATATTTATCCGGTACTTAGCAACACTCTGCTCTATAATTTACCCAAAATAACAGCTTTTCTGTTTTTATAATGTGGATATGAATAATGTTGCAAAAATGCACGTAAATAATATAGGTATTTGAGATACATTTTATACGTTAGTTTAGTTAGTTACGTTAGTTTGTCTTTTAGTTTTATCGTTGGTTATTAGGAAAATATAGTTTTTAGGTTTTTCAAAAAAAGTTTTTTTATCAATATTTTAAGATAAATGGATTAGATTGTTTTGCGTATACAATTTGCCAAAATCTTTTGTTCTATATAGATGTTTCTGCTGTGTTTTGGCCTGAAGGATGTTTTAAGATAGACATACTTATCCGAAGCTTTCCAACTCAGTCCTCAGGAGTAGCAAAGCATCTGTAGTCAACCTTAGCTAGGACTTTGATCTTATCTAGGGTTGATTACAGGTAGTTTGATTTCAGACGAACTATTGAGAATTCTGATTTATAGATCTCCTTGGGCGCCAGTAACATTACATTTAATAAACTACTCGCTACTTTCGTTTCATCTATACAAATAAATAAAATTGAAGTGTCTGTTTGTGACGTCAAAATAACAACTGATATATAAAGTATACACGATACCTATAACGAAAATACATTAAAAAAATATCTGTCACTCAGTCAGTCTGTCCGTCTATTTGATCTTATTAACAGCTAGACCGATTTTGATGGGATTGTCACTGCAAGATAACTGGAGGTCTAAGGCATAACATAGGTTTTAATTTTGGAAAAAAAGCATTAGCGCGTGCTTCACACGCATGCGGCCCCCGTCGCGGGAGAACGGGATTAAAGTTATGTTCACTTATGTATTTAATTTTCAAACGCGGTTGAAACCGCGGGGAACCACTAGTGAAAACTAAAACGATACTCCACACAACATTTCTCGAAATTAATAAAGAAAACGCACAACAATTAAAACCCTGATTTCTTACCTTACAATTGTCTTACGCCAAACAATTCTGTTGTTCACTCCAACTCAGCTTCACTTTTAATGAGTTTACCGCGACTTTAACTGGTTTATCGTTAAAACTTTTATTTAACTGACAAACGTTGATCGAGTTTGCTCTCCGAGTCTCATCTTCAACAAGTTTGTGTTTCAGAACGGGAACAACGAGTCGTATTGTTTCAGTTCCCATGAAAAGGTTTCCATGTTATTATAATTTAATTAAGAAATATATTGTTTTTGTTCGTCAATACAGTCTATGACCAGAAAAGGGTGGTTAAGGATTCGTTCTGAGAATTGAGATTTAAGCCATAGTTACCATTATAAAAAATTACATTAGCCCTACATTTGTTTTCCCAGTATCGTCGGTGCCATTGACACACATAAATACCTAGATCCAGATAAAAAAATGTTAAGGTTTTTTATATTTTTAGAAGTAAGGTTGTTTACTTCTAGAATTAACACCTCTTGTATGTCTTTATAGCCCTCTAACAAAAAAGGTACAATTCTTTTGTACTCAAAATGTATGAAAAGAAAATAATCATAACTTTATAACATTCGAGCTTTTGCCCGCGGCTTCGTATGCGTTAAATTACGTATAAACCTTCCTCTTGAATCATTCTATTAAAAAATCCGCATGAAAATTTAAGCATACATTGCATAGACAGCGGAAAACGACTTTGTTTTATACTATGTACTACATAGTATAAAACAAAGTCGTTTTTCGTAGTGATATTGAAGAACAAACTAAAACCTAACATTATTAACTAATTCTGACTTTTCCGACTCATATACACCTTACCGTGACTTCCGCTATGTGTAAGACTTCCTTAAACGTTACACAAAGTTAGAGGTACAATAATCGGTATAATTATGACCCTATATTTAGATGGCAGCGTTTCTGCAAAGTTTCCACGAGATTGCCGCCAGAGGGCTGATAGTAGTCGATCGGAGACTTACGACCGATAGCTTACGACCGTTAGTGAAGCGGTTAGATAGCTTTCTGATGTCGTTACCTTACAACGTAGAGTTCAACTTAGTTACCCTTTCTCGCCGTAGTAATAAAATAAAAGATACTAGAGATTCTACACCTAAAGTGGAGAAGGAATTTGGAATTTTAAGGAATTTGGTACTTTTATTTCATGACATAATAACGCATTGTTAGAATGAGATCGTTAATTTAAAACTACGAACTTAATCACGGACGGGAAAAATGTATACTATAAATAAGAAGTTAGATCCAAAAAGTATTTTATGAGGATTTTAGAACGCACTTACACCGAGGAAGTAAGCTTCGTAGGTATCTAATTGGATTCTTTTCTCAACGTGACATTAAATTTTCACTTACAAGCTACTTTATATCAGGTAACGCTTTACTTAATACCGTAACTCCATTACAATCTAATAAATGAAAAGAAGACAAAAAAAAAAAGAAATGAATTTTAAATTACTCGCTCTTCGATAAAATAAAAGATTATTCGAAGGCCAGATCCTATAATCATGCAACCCCGGTATTAGCATGAGAAAGCCTCAATCGATCGCACTTCGCCATTAGTGTGGCATAAATAGGAATTCTCTCCCACCTGCACAATATCCAGTCTAGGCTCGTTATGCTCCGCTCCTGTCTTTAATTGATCTCGGAACGTCACCACGTTATCGTTAAAACTAATTGGGCGTCATTAACTGGGACGGTTCAACTGAAATTTAAAACACGGAGAGCCGTCCTCTTTTATTTTACTGCGACAACCCGTGGTGGCGACTGAAGTGTTTTGGCTGCAATCCATATTTATAAACTCCTGTCCCTATAGACAGCCATATCTTAGTTCTTTTTAGAATTTAATTAAGGGTTGTTTTATTTACCCTTTGTTTCTTGTTGCTCCGTGGAGGTAATTATTCACTGCATCGGGTGCATCAAAGAACCGAGATTTGCAACTATGGGTCAAATCTTCTTAACTATTTAATTTATGTAATTTCGCTTTCAATCAAAGACGCCCGTGGCAGGGTCACCATACCAGTCTGACACGCAATCGGTTCCGGGTTCAATCCCCGGCCACACAGAGATCTGAATGATTGGTTTAGATTTCTGTTCTGAGTGTTTGTGTATTCGTCTTTGTGTGTCCATGTAACTCAGGACACAGGAGAAATTGGGGAGGGAGGAAAATAATTGTGTGGGTAATTGTTTTATACTATGTAGTGATATGGATAGTGACGTCACTGGACATAAGGGTAAAGACAAAATTCTAATATTTCTGCTAAACCACTTGTGTAATTCCTTAGCGCCATCATGATTGCTACGTTTATAAGAAGTCTCTAACATTATTTTCTTAGTCAATCTTGGAAATGTAAATCAAATGCACTAGGGTTGTTTATAATAATAAATTTGTGTAGCCAAGTAACAAAATAGTCAGAATTTATATTAGCTAGCGACATCACGACATCGGGGGTTGCGGAAACAAGGGTCCTACGTAATTACTTTATCGTTTGTATGCCAGCGGCCTACAACACCTTTTTAATATAATTACGGCAACTGTAACTTCAGCTGTAATTTCTTGGCCAATGGGCTTATGTTACTTTTTGTAATGTAATCTTTTGATGTTTCGTTAAAAATATTTGACAAAATAAAAAAATCTTAAAAAGTAATAAATACATAAGTGTAATATTTTTAATACCTCACTATCATCGTGTTTTAAATTTCAAAATTCAGATTGATCCAAATGTAATATTGGTTGGTAAACATGAGTTTTTCTCAGTAATTGACTTCCCTATTTTGTTGATCAAAACCATTTATTTTTTGTGTCACTACTAATCTTACTTCTTAATATAGGTCATTAATTTAATTGCTTTTATTATTACTGTAATGCATAAGATTTTGTAGCTCTATAACAAATTAAATGGGTTCATAATACTCCTGAAATGAAAAGAGGCTCACGAAAGCAATAAATTCTGCTGCAAAGGCAAAAACCACGCCAAGACACAGTGATATTGCAATAATTCTGCAACTTATAGGTTTCATTCAACATTATTGTATTATGTTTCTGCCTACATTTACTTTCATACAATTGTCGTTGAAGAATTTAAAAGTTATGCGGTTTTATCAGGATGTTTACCTTCGCAGTTTAAGTAATTTAAAATTCGATATACGACTCGCATGGTGGATCGGTTAGCATACCAGTCTGTCACGCCTTATGTCCCGGGTTCGACTCCCGGCTAGACATCTGTCTATATATCCGGCTAGATATCCATCTGAATGATGAATTTATATTTTTGTTCTGGGTCTGGGTGTTAGAGTATTCGCCTTTGTGTATCCATAGCACCCACGACAGAAGAGAAAATCCTAGCGTGGGGCTATGAATCTAGAAAGTGTTATTGTTTTATCACTTCGAAAAACTCAATAAGTCATGCCTAGGATTCGAACCTCAGACCATTAATTGCCAGACCGATAACCACATAAGTATTGTTTGAAACAAAATTAGAAGCAATTAACGACGCCGACGGGTACAATTTGCCCCAACCGTTTAACTGCTATCTGGTATAATAGTTGAGAGCCTTTATTAACAGGCAGAGTAATTATGATACACGAATAATGGAATTAGTGGTGGTCTATAATAACCAGTATTATCAATATATAGTCCATTTTTACCCACTTTTATTATATTATTTTAATGATATGCCAATATATATATAAGGTATTTTCCCAAGTTTTGGGCGACACAAAACACAATTGAGTTTCTCTGTAAATAAAGTTTTTATTACAATTAGTTTGCATAGGTATATGATATACAATTTCACATTTAGAATAAAACTAACATATCATACCTGTAAATAAAGAAACAACATTTAATGTTTATAATTGTGTCGTTTCCTAATTAAATCACAATAAAAAATCAATAGAAATTTTATCCACAATGACGAGCGCTTTTTGGTAAGGTCCATAGATCACCGTAAAGTTTTCATTACCACAGATAAGACTTAAACGTAGATTATAAACTGTTTTGATGTTGCGGTCGGCACAAGAACCATTATTGCGCGGGAATTTAAATTAATGAAAAATATATTTTTCATTACATCTCCCCTCCAAAGAGAATAAAATAATGAGCTTGCTCATACATACATACTCTTCAAGTACAGTCAGGGGCTGGCGTTATTTTCGAGATGTGGAAAAAATTTGACTCTGATTTCCTATGATCAGTGTTTATCCTGTAAATCGACTTTGATATTTTTTCTATAATTTTGTAAGGTCCAAGTTTTAATTCATCAAGCTTCTTTCTATTGAGTCTGTTTCCATTCTCCACAAAAACGGTATCACCAATTTTGAAATCCATATGTTTACGATTTTTATCATAAATTGTCTTGTTGTAATTATGTGATCTGATTGTATTTTCCAGAGCTTTTGCCCTAGCTTTTAACAAATTGTATTCTGTCTTCTTCTGCTTTAGCTCGTAAGGCAAAATTGTTACATCTGTGCCATAGAGTAGGTATTTTGGAGCATACCCTGTAACAGTGTGCTCTGTTTCATTGTAATTTTTTAAACAGTTGTGTGCTATAGATGACCAAGCTATTTTTGTGTCACATTCATTTATCCTGCACCTAATTCTATTGACCAGCGTTTGGTTTAGTCTTTCATTTATGCCATTTGAGAAAGGAGAGTTCACCGCAGTAAAAATTAATGTAATATTCTTTTCATCCAAAAAATTCTTAAATTCCTTTGAATTGATACCTGGGTATTGGTCTGAGAGTATCAATTCAATCTCATCTGATTCTGCACAGTTTCTTATCAGTTTGATGAAATCATTTGCATTTTGAGTACTTGACGTTAAAATATACGCATACCTAGTAAAGTGGTCTGATAGCAGGTGTAAGTATCTCTTCGTTGATCTAGAACCTCCAAAACCCCCAATGGTATCAATAGAGCATATCTGAAAAGGTTTTGTAGCAGGACCTAAGTGGGACATCAATCCATATTTATTTTGTCCTCTTGATTTATTTTTTTTACATACTATGCAATTTTCACATATACTTTTTATGTTTTTCGACATGTTTTCTGCTGTATACACTGAGCTAATCATTCTTTGCATCTGTCTAATTCCTATGTGACCAAGATCTTTATGGACATTTTTCATAAATTCTAAGCTGAATTTCTCTGATATAATTATTTTTTCTTTTTTGTTTACTTTCTTGTAGTAAACATTGTTCCTTATTTGTAACTTATGTTTTCTGCACTGTATATATTCATTTTTTATTTGATCTTTTAAGATGTCCTCTAATGTAATTGTGTTAACTACTTTTAACTGTTCCTCTTGGTTTTCATGGGGTTCGAGGACTGGATTCCTACTTAGGCAATCAGCTTCAGTGTTGTATTTTCCAGGAGAATATTTAACTTGGAAATCATATTGTGATAAATAGTATGACAGATCACCTAATTCTTCATCTGTTCTGCTCCTTATATTCATATTCTCCAGTGGCTTGTGATCCGAAAATACAGTAAATTTTCTACCTATCAAAAGATGTTGCCAATATTTTACACATTCTTTAATTGCCAGGCATTCCAGATAAACAGCTTTCTTTCTTTTTTGTACTGCATTCAATTTCTTTGAGAAATATGCTACTGGTTTCTCTTCAGTGTTTTCTTGTGGTTGTTTTAGGACAGCTCCCACTCCTAGTATACTGGCATCTGTGTATATGTGAATAGGTAAGTTTGGATCAAAGATTGTTAATATTGGTTGAGAACACAATATTTGTTTCATTTCTTCAAATGATTTTTGACATGATTTAGTCCAGTTAAAAGGTTGTCCTTTTCTCAAAAGGTTATGCAATGGTTCTAATTTTATTGCTATATTTGGCACATACTTATGGTAGAAATTTATTTTTCCCAAGAATTGCCTAACATTTTTTTGAGTTTTTGGGGCTGGAAAATCTTTTATTGATATTAAGTTATCTTTCAGTGGCCTGACTGAGTTATTCTGTATAACATGACCCAAGTATTTAACTGAGTCTGCTGCAAATGTGCATTTAGAGAATTTTAGTTTTAAACCCTCATTTTTAATTGCTTGAAATAGTTGGTTTAGGTGCCTGACATGATCCAAGAAAGATTTTGAGAATAGCAAAATATCATCAATGAAACATACCATGAACTCTGTGAGCTTGTGCTTCCGTATAATATTACACATAATCCTCTGGAAAATGGCTGGAGAAGTTTTTAATCCGAATGGTAAGCAGGTCCATTGATAGTGACCTTCTTGTGTCACGAATGCAGTTTTGTGTCTATCTGAAACACGCAAAGGTATAGACCAAAATGCTGAATTTAAGTCAAGTGTTGAAAAATATTTGCAATCCCTTGTTTTTATTATGAGGTCCTCAATAAGAGGAAATGGCTGTGATTGAGGTACCACTATTTTATTTAAGTCTCGAAAATCTATGCACAATCTTGATTTTTTGTTTTCATCTCTTTTAAATGCTAACGTGACTGGTGCTGCGAATGGGCTATATGATTCTTCTATTATATTTTTTTCTAATAATTTTGCTACTTGGTTCTCAATTTCTTTCTTATCTTCCATTGTGCATCGATATGGCCTTTTACTGCAATATTTTTCTACTAGGAGATCAATGTGTGCTTCATAATCAGTTACCTTTCCAATGTCATATTTGTCCTTTGCGAACACTGTTTTATTTTTGGATATTAATTCATCAATCAAAGCTTTTTCCTGATAGTCCAGATGGTTAATACAAATTTTGAAGTTTTCTTCACTGAGGTCTTCGTTGAAGTTTATTAAATTTTCAGATTTTATTTCCTTAAAATCCGTATTTTCTTTATTGCCTTCATTAGAAACAATTTCACTTCTTTGTATTGGTATTTTCTGACTAATTTCCAAGTTTTCATTTTGGACTAGATAAAATTCCTTTATGCAGTCTAGTCCCACTAAAAAATCATAATCAAAATTTTCTTTGTCTATTACAAAAACATTCATTTTTTTTTTCAAATCAAATATGGCAACATCAAGAGTAATTATTCCATTTGCCTTTTTAACGCCATTAATCGTTTTTAAATTAGTTTTGTTGGAGAGGCCGGTTTTCTCATTCTTTATCTTTAATAATTTTGAGTTTATCAATGAGACATTAGACCCCGAATCATAGATTCCAAATACTTCAACATTTTCATTGAGTACTAATTTTATTTTGATCAATGGCGGCACTATTAGTTTTTTTGGTCTTCACGCTGTAATTCACATTCTAATTCTGAATTGTTTATGAGCTTTATTTGCTTTTTATCCTTTTCAATTGTTTTTTGTTTAAACCAACAGGAATCTTCTGAATGATAGCGTATGCCTTTATTAAATCTTTCACATATACTGCATTTTTCTTTAATTGGTTTTGAATCTTCTTTTTTTTTGAAGATATTTTTTTTCCTTGTTACCAGGTGTTCTAATTTGCCGAGTTCGTTGAATAGATTGCTTGTATGTATAATTTCTTCTTTGTTAATTTTGTCTGTTATAAAATCTGGTAAGCCTGCAGCAATTATGTCAATTAGGGTACCTTCATCCATTGTTTTCCTTATCTCGAGTAAAAGTTTTTCCTTTTTCACTGCATACTCTAGTAAAGATCCTGATTGATACTTGAACGATAAAGCATACTTGCTAGATGTCCAACCCTTATTGGCATAGGTTTGCAAGAAACTTGATTTCCATTCTGACCATTCGGAGTGTAAACTAAGCTTTATCATCATGGAAGTATACCAATCAGTGCATGATTTTTCTAAAAATAGTCGGAAGATTTCAATTTTTTCTTCATCTTTTATTATGTCAAACCTTGTACATTCTTTTTCAAATACATTCATCCACTGATATGCACTTGAGTTTCTTCCGTCAAACTTTTCAATTACAAACCTCTCCGCTAGCTTTTTTACACTTTGTTTTTCTTTGCTTTGTTGATCTTCAACTAATTTTTCCAAAATTTTCACTACAGGATCTTCGGAATACTTTTTACTCACAAAAGATAACTGTTCTTGGGTAGTTTCCTCTAGAAATTGGTCCTGGAAAATCATGTTTCCGTCCTCATCAACATATGTTTTTAAAATATCCTCTGTAGCTTTTATCCAAACATTCCTGGTTTGATGTCTTTTTTTTAATGTATTTTTCACAGTGGCGAAGCTTTTCGAGGCTAGGATATGTTTGTGAAGCGATACTGTTTGATATTCTTCAGGAATTAAGTAAACTTTGTCATCTTGCGTGGCAATTGAGGTTATGGCAATAAAGTTTGACTTTCCATCTGTTGTTGGTTTTACTTGAAACGTAAATTTCAATTTTTCCATCTTCTTACAGTAAATGTTGTTTTATAAGGTATTTTCCCAAGTTTTGGGCGACACAAAACACAATTGAGTTTCTCTGTAAATAAAGTTTTTATTACAATT
>DWPV01007670.1:0-10543 GCA_018251915.1 Urbanus proteus proteus
ATTTCAGTACATAGTTCTGAAGTCGGCGCTCATATTGGCATAGTTTACTCCGTAATTCAGCGAAATATACATATTATATTACAAAAAGTGTTTGTTGAAGAGACGTTGTCACCGTGTATCGTGATTTAATTAAGTTTCCTTTCCTTCCTTTACTGGAAACAAATTCTCATAAATTAATTGCGGATTGTTGTTGTTGGTGGAACAATTGTAGGAAACATGGTATGACATCGCCAATGGAATAACTGATCTAAAATCGACGGTGTATACGTTCAGACATTCAGAGCGCCCGCGGCTTTCATGTTATTTCGAGGGAATTTTTGTGAGTGATATGCGAATTTTTTGGTCATATTTGAGGGGAAATTTTACATATTGCTCAAAAATATTAGATTTTAAAGGCAGCTCTAAAATATTTATTTGGTGTAGGCACATTTTTCCAGAGGATTTCTTTTAATAGTAACATATTTTTAATAGTTACAGTTTTTTTAGTAATGAATAACATGGTATGACAAACTACCACTATTATTGTAAGGTAGATAATATACAACACCCTCATAAAAAGATATGACATGAAAATCCAAAGACATTCAACTATAATATATTCAATATCTTTGTGGAAATCAAATAACAATCATGTTCTTAAATGTAACAACGACCCTTATAAACGTATTATTGGATTGTCAATTTTGTGAATAAATCAAAGTTTATGTGGCCATTGAAACTGAGCAAAAGAGGATGGAGGGCATAGGGGAGTGACGTTACAGCGCAACTAAGGAAACATCTCCGTAAGAAATATCATTACAATAAAAAATAAGAGCGCGGGAGCGTTAGGAGCTGGTAATGTATGACAGCCATTCGAATTTGAAACGAGAGGGTTTCTCTCGTAAATGTGTCTCGGAATGCCCTCTCTATCGGCGCCTTACAAACTTAGATTACGACAAAATTGCGCACTTTATTGAACCCCACTCTCATACGGTTTCGGTTCTGTAATGGACTGAAATATCCCGATGATCTGATCATATCGCCGGTATATCGGCTACATCTATTAAGGAGGGATTTTGGAGATCATTTTATTAGAGTTAGGTTATAAGTAAACTTCAGTCGTTTAGCGATGATTTATGATGAGCTCTGACAAAGAACATGTAAGAAAGTTCTAAACTTGTAGACTTAAAATAAAGTTGAGCTTGTCCAAGAAGTGTCTAAACTTGGGAAGAGTAGGTCTATTACGTGCATCAATCATAACGACAGTATACTTAGTTCGTACTTACTTTTAAAGTTGTTAAAAGTCACATTATTATTAAACACCGCATTAAATATCGTATATTTGAAGAATATAACGATTGAAAATCAAAACTAAACGTATACAAGAATCTGAAGCTTTTGAAATGTTACCAACGAAACAATATATTGCACATAAATATAACCTGGTGAAATCCGACTGGAACTGCCGAGTTTTGTGACGTGTACATACTACATAGCCAGTTTAGTTTAAAAATAACGAAAAAACTTTCCGTGTGAGCGAATTTGTACCGGCTTGGTTAATCCGTACGTGACATGTTGGAACAAGGGCCCATTGAACGACCACGGGTGGGTTGGGTTTATTCGCGGTTCAATTGCATTAGAGTGGGTGCCAAAAAAATCTCCAGGTTCCGATACCCTCGTTACGACGGTCGCTAACGAGCTAACAGATTTTATTACCTAATTGGCTCGTGTATTTTTATAACATTTGAGTAGCAAACGAGCAGTCCACCTGATGGTAAATGGCCACTGCCGCCCATGGACATTTGTAATCAATTCCAGATAAGAACAGTCTTACTTAAGGTTGGCCACAAATGCGTTGCTACCCCTGAGGATTAAGTTGGAACGCCTAAAATTGGCTTGTCATCCTTCCTACACCCTTCTAGCCTGAACATAACAGTGTGCACACTGCCATTATAAGATAGAAATAAATGTAGCGGTAATGGTGCCGGAGTCGAACCCCAAGAGTTCCACCACCTTCAATTATTCGCGATTCAATTCCATTAAAGCGGGTGGCAAATAAAAATCTCCAGGATCCGATACCCTCGTTACGAAGGTTGCTAACGAGATAACAGATTTTATTACCTAATTGGCTCGTGTAAGATCTGATGCAAATGTTTGAAGCTGACCTTGCGGGATTCCCGTCACGCGCTGTCGTAAATGGTACGTGGACGTGAGGGTAACAGTATCGTATTTTTGGATATTAGTAAGGGTTGAAGGGACGAATTTATGGACGCTAACGTAATAATGGCTTGATTTAAACGATCGACAAATTTCGTAAGATTGTAACGATTAACAAGAAATTGCTATCCATAAGACGATATTGCTACGGTATTCGGTGTATATTTTTGTGATTATTTTGTATAATTATTACGAAACTTACAATAATGAAAATTTGCTAAATAAGAACATAGAATGGGTAAACATTTCGACTAAAATATATGATCAGAGTTAAAACATTTCTAATTTTACTAAAAACACATAAATAAATGCATGTAGCATAATTTTTTGGAACCAGCATTACAGGCAGAATTTTACAAGATATATTTCTGTTTTATTAAATTTCCGTAGTCCATTTACTCTCTAAGCCCATTACACCCGGTTCATAAAATATAAACATAGTCTGGTTGCGGGCCAGCGCCACTATATCACGGGAGAGCGGCCAGATAAGACCGATGGTACATATGCTGTTTCGTTTTGTATACGATTTTGCGATAGTCGGATAGTCGCGATGATTTATTTTTTCACGCTATATAATTAATGTAAATAATTAAATCAAAGATTTATTAAAGAGCAAGATGGAAAAATTAACAAAGAGAATTATAAATATTTATCAATTCTTATTATTACTATTTGTAACTCTAATAATCATTACCCATTAATACCAAAATTTAAATTCTTATTTTTGACTGATATTTTTACTATTTATGAGCATTATTTAAAAACACACACTTGGAAGTGATATATTAAGCCTTATTTTAATCATATATCATATAAAATTAATAAAATGTTAGTCTCACGAATCGTCGCAAAATCGTCACGTAAAATATTTCCTGTATGCGAGCTAGCTCACGTCGTGATTCAATTCTTCTCTTTGCGCTGGCGACCCTCCAGCTTCCTAACTCCACTGGCGCGGTCCACGCCACTACTACCGACGACTTAAACATTATATATAGACTTCCACCATTTTTATTAAGAAATAATGGGACGGACTTTTTATTTCTTAATTGGGTCCTATTAAAAAAATATTTAAGTAACTATTACAAATAGGTAATGTTACTTAAGAATATAATAAGTTTGTGTTAATTTTCAAGGTTTTTTTAAGTTATAAAATTACATATTTTAGTGAGATTCATTCTTTTCAGTTATCCGACTTAAAACATCGTGAAAATAAAATACAATTTTTAGATAAATGGGTCATAGACTAACCGATTTGTCATCAAAACAAAATGTTATGTAACTAAACAAATATGAGCGATTACGTATAATAAATCTAGCAGTTCCTCGTGTTATCTATAACAGCATCACAATGTATCGTTTGATACAGCTTACAGAATTTGTTTAGTGGACAAATATTGTAATAGGTGCGCTCCTGCCCTACTTGTGGCCAAACAAAGAGCTTTTATGTCCGCAGAACAAAGAGCTTGCTACAAAAACATTCGGATTGTGAACTCTTGTAGACTAATCAGCTACAATTGCTTTAACTATTTGGAAGAAAGAAAAAAAGAAAAAAATATTTATTTGTAATAAATACTTTAACTTAATGTGGCATAAATAAATAAGTATGACGTGACTTTCAATCGGATTATTGCTACGGTATGATTTAACAAAAGGGTCCAAACTCAGCCTCACTTAACCACGGCTACTGATTTTCACCTGTGGTGTACCATTTTTTATGAGAACTTACTTGTGAGACTTGGTGGTTTTAGTTGTTTTACCTTTAAACTATACCTGTGTAGAAATAACTCTCAAGGCAATCCAAATAGTTCATTACTCAGATTAATTACAAATTTTGTTTATGCTCGAAAGTCATAATTTACGATCAGATGGACAACATACTCACTGTTCACTACATTTTATTTTATAAAAGAAGACAAGTGAGATATATGTAAATCATACATAATATATTGAGTAATTCACAAGATGGTAGACCTCTTCGAGGTTTGAACTCTATGGTACTGCTATAAATGTTGCTTTATAAAAGTAGGTATCCTACTTTTGTTGGGTTTTAATTTAAAGGGTAATTTTGGTATTTAAATAACTTAATCCTCAGAAGTAGAAAAAATGCGATGGGCTTAAAGTAGCCACGCCATATCGTGATAACAAATATTTTGTACCACTTGATTTTATGGCCTAATTCGCAGAATTCAAATTAACTAACAGTAAGTTTTATAGGGCATAAAAGTTAGTGAAATATTGCTTCTAAAATATTTAATTATTTTGCGTACCTATCCATTAAAGTAATTAGCAAGCTAATTGTCCCATGACACGAATCCTGCCCGCGGTCTAGGGTGAGACGTGGTGATCAATCAAGCCGTAAACAGGAGATCTAAAGGGAAAAACATAATACCTCAGATAAATTACAAATAGTTTAACCTCGGAACAAATTTACGCAAAGTTATAGACGTGAAGTGTAACAAGGAAAAACGGATCAACTATAAGGTTTCTATGTACTTATAAATAACAAATTACATGACCTATCTTTCCAAATATTAAATTCATACTCATATTTATAACTCATATTAAAAACAGCTACACATAAAATTCAGGAGTTTATTGCCTGTATATTTTTTGTCAGCAAATAAAATATCTAAAATATTTCAATACCTTGTAATAACGCTGTAAATATTTTCATAAAAAAATACCAGCCGTACGGTAGTTTTTATCGAATTTGTTTCAGTAAATTGAGTAGAGTTTTAAGGCAATAAATACATAGTTCGGTTATGGCTCAAAAAATCAGGAGAACCCGGGTTTTGTAACTGAGTTGAGTAGAAGCTACACAAAATAGTACTCGAGGGCTACGAAACATTCGCTTTAAGGGTTTCCAATTTTGAATGTATTTCAGAAAACTTTGCTACAATGTGCAACGGGATCTTGTGGTCTCATAATGAGAAACACATACATAGGTACATTTCTTCTGACGCTCAACGCTGACGCTTGCAGCGCCAAGAGCATTTCGTGGCCGTCAGGTAAGGGTCATGTTACTGGCAATTTTCAGCGTAGTGTAGCAACATTGTCCTAAATGTACTTAAAATTTCGGGGTATAGAATTCTTTATTTTCTCATAAGAATTAATACATTATAATTCACTTATATGAGAATTAACAATATTGTTACATGATTATATATGTATCTTGAGCCAGTGTCGTGTTGCTGATGAATTGCTTTAGTTTCTCTTTAAAGCTATTTATTGATCCTGCATTTTTAATAGTATTGGGTAGCTTATTATAAAGTTGTGCCCCTTCAAACATTATGTTCTTTTTTCCATATGATGTTCGTGGTTTACTTAGGACTAATTTCCCTCTGCTTCTCGAAAAAAAATTGTGATTCTTTGTTGCAAATTTGATGTCTGAATGAATTGTGTTTTGAAATGACGTTTTAAGCGTATGTTTCATGTCCTTCGAGCTAGAGCTAGAGTATGGTGTATAGATTGACTATGTTCCGCCGCCGGTGTTTTAGCGACATAACTCGATCAGCCGGGCCGCGGCCGTCGGCCATCCGCTCCGCTTAGCGCTGGATTTTTAAATTGATTATCTCACTAAAAATGTTTCCTATATCGCGTAAAGTTTGTTCACCGTTTCCAGCGAATATTCAATTTAATTTGAAACATGACCGCTTCAGGCTAAAAGTTTTGTACCGGTACCTACTGCCTCTTTTAATTCGATTTTTATGATTTTATTTTGTAAAGGATTTATTTTGTTCCAATTTCGCGTATTTCCGCTCTCCACGCTCAAAAGTTTAATGAAAAAATTGGGGAACGAATAATGGAAAGCTGCAAACATTTCAATTGTACGAGTCGCTTATACCTACAGCAACCAATCCTCGGCCACCTAACAACTCTACAACTCTGATTTCATTGTAATTAACTTTGAATTGGTAAATAGTAATTGCTCGGTCATGGCTGATGTATGGAGACAGTTGGAATTACTCTGATATTGATTTCTCTGATATTGAAGTCACTCAGTTATAGATATTAGAATGATTATTATAAATTGATTGGGCAATTTTATAAACATAAGTTGTTAATACTCCTAAATGAACTTAAACTTTTAAAAGGTCCTTTTCTTCTTTTATTACTGAGGCACAGCAATAGCTATAGTTAATTGTTCTTCTAAGTCTAAAATATACTTAGATCATACGTACTGGTATCCAATGCAATTAACTTCTCAATGGGTTTGAGACCATAAAAATCCCGATGATAATATCTGTTGCCACTACAAGTCGGTATGCGAAGTTCATTTCAGGTATTCATGAGCGAAAATGAAAATAATATTTTTCGATGTTAAAATATTTTGAGCGTAAAGCACGAAAATGCACGATGATTTTAAGTCCGAAAAAGTTTTTAACATAAAACTGTAAGTTAACTAGCATAAAGTTCTCTGATGTAATCTAGTGGACGGGCTCGGGCCATTTCTCCGCACCGCGTACTGTGCTGGACGTAACTCACACGACGCAGTAATAAAATCGCACTCACATAAGGCAAACTCGAGATATAACGGGTACATGATACGCGAATTTAATGTCTTAATTGCCGATATTTCGACCCAGCGTGGATCGTGGTCACGGCGAAAACTATAAAACGAAGTACCCATTACATATAAAATTACATATTATTTAAAGGTACTTCTATGTAGTTCGACTCAGGCGGCACCACACCAACCCTATTTGTACCTTATAAAAGCAGTGTTAAGCACTGCACTGGTCTGTTCTAGGAGGGTGTAGTAAGGGAGACATACTTATCCGATGCGTTCATCAGTCCTCAGGGATAGTAACGCATCTGTGATCCACCTCAGGTCTAACCTCAGGTTACCTAACCTAACCTAACCTTGATCGTGTCTGGGATTGATTACAGATGTGCATGTGCGGCAGTGATCACTTATAATCAGGTGGACTGTTTGCTCTTCTCTATTAAAGTGTTTCAAAAACTGTTTTGATAACACTGTCATAACTTTGTCTGCCTTAAAGTAGCGGTGTAACACTGTTGTGTTCTGACTTTAAGTGAGAAATTGCACAAATTTGCATAAACATTTAATTGATTATTTAGGTAACCTTGTAACTTTGCAGTGTCCGCCAGATAAAGTAGAACTATTTGATTTAAATCCATTGTTAATATCTTTATTGGAAATAAATAATTGGATGTCTGGAGTGTTGTATACGTAATTATTTTGTTTTCGTGTGGTAGTCCGTGTGAGTTGCGGCCCGGTTTAAAAACTCCTTCATTTTAAACTACACTTCCTCAAGGCAGTTTAATCTTATCGTAAAATCACACCATTACAACTCTATTTAGAATTTAATGTTCGCGTAAAACCAACCCTAACACTGTTAATGTGATGCACTCGTAAAAATAATTGAAAGTGAAGCTAATCGGTTTCGTTTTTAAAATCCCCTTTATAAAAACCATTTTAGTAAGTTTTTGTAATGGTCGCACGCCTCATAACGTTGATAATTTTTTTTCGTGACATATTTTCTTTATGGTCAAGTCACTTTTTATTGTTTTATATTACACTGTTATTAAATTCATTCAACGTCACATTTTTTGGTATAAATCAATGTAAACGGGCGTTATCCTTCCTCAAGGTTCTAATTAATGTTATAGGTATATTTTAATCACATCATCTATTTTTTTATTCAGTGTTCAGCATACATGAATGCAGAACTCATTTATTAATCATTTGTGACCTACAAATAACTCGGTTTCATTTTTTGCTTTCATTAACAAGATTAGAACAAGGTATTCTTAAATTTAAAATTCGCTAATCGCGATCACTTTCGCGGTATTACGATAGAGAATTTCTCGTGTCAATTTCCATTATAGCAATTCAATTCAAACTATGCATTTTTTTGCGAATTTGACGGATTGGTTCAGAGAAATATTTACACAAACGTCGAGGTGTGGGTGATACAAACATCCAATCACCGTGGGGCACACTAATAAATCAATCATGCAATCGATGTAGAATTACAGGTCCGCTATGATTCAGTTATGTTCTGTTTGTGGTTCACCGGATTCAATTTAGTTTGGGGTTGGCTCCAAGGTTTGTATTGAATGCGTTAACTAAAGTACGACGCGGTAATACAAGTCACAGATAAAGCTATGTTGTTAATAACTTATTCATTTATAGCGGTGCCTTTGTCAGAATAGGTATAAAAAGTGTAGGTATGTGTTGTGAGAAATATTATAAATTACAACCACCTTATGATAAAAATAAATAGCTCTACTTTTTTGTCACTGTTACGTATAAAGTGATGACTTCACAAAGGGCTTACAAACCCTTAGAATCCAATGTAATAACATCTCCAGAGTTATGTTGCGGCTGCCCAGACACTGCAGTGTCTCTGCATGTTTTCAGATGCACATGTGGAAGATTTCTATACAATAATGCGTAAGAAAACTACAAGTGTCATTCACGATGTGCGGGGGAGCTGTAGCGGATTTCTGAGGCTGACACATGATAGGACAGACTCTGCCTTCCTCTGGAATTTCACCCTCCGGGGATACCTTCGCGGCCTGTAGTAGTATATATCCCTGGATGACATCTTAATTGACATTTTAATTGCAAATAATAATTAACTAATTGATTCGAAAGATAATACAATGAATGGTAATAATTACTAACGTAGCATCTCACTTTTCTGTAACTAATTACATATGGGTCTCTATGTCGTCTTAAGCAAATAAATTTTGTTTAATTTCATGTTTTATTATTTATCTATAAATATGTTCTACCGGTGTGTGTCCTCTACGTGAGACTTTTGAAGCAAACTCCACATACAATTCTGAACATGGGGTCATTGCCCCGGCAGTCAAGGTAAAGTAAATTAAGATTTAATTAGAAACCTGTAACATTATTTCTATATCGCAAGCTGCCCACGCGCCCTGTAATTAAATGACTTGTACTGAGGCAAGCAAGCCTTGATTACATTAACTTAGAAGGTGTATAAGTACATCTGCTGTTCTTTTAAAAACCATTGTTAACTTTAGCATTTGTGTAAACAATTTACTCTCATATGTCCGCCGAAGACACCAAAACCAAGAGCAAATACCTCTTTATATAGATAACTGCCTGTCTTATAACCTAAACGTGCAAAGTCTAACTAAACAAACATTTATCTCCGTTTCAATTTATTCCTCTAAACTCGTAAGGTACAATTCTTTAGTAACAGTGTTCCAGGTAAACAAGTATCTGCAGATAAACGGGAAATAATCGCGCGCGATCTCCGTGCGACACTCTATTGGTGGCTTGCGGCGTGCGCGCGGTGATGAGCGGAGCGGGGAGCGATTAAATGAAATTACTTTATAAGTCAAGTAAACGGCAAAAAACTTGAACTTTATAATGTACGAAGCAAGCAGCAATTAATCAAATCCTATAGTGAATTTATTCATTTAGAAACATTTGCATTTTATCAGTTTGGCTTAATTGCATTATATGTCAATTAATTGCATTTAAAGTCATTTATATGAAGAATTATTCATCTATTTTAGCAAAAATGTCCATAAAATTTTATTATAATTTGAACAAATGATCTGCTTCCATAAAATTCATATATTTTCAAACAGAAATAAAATTTTGGACTCTATGTTAATTGACTGACAAAGCCGTAATTCCTTCACAAAGCTTAATACGTGTGGCGTTTGAGTATTTCTATACAATCCATTCCATCATTCCATCCAATACTCATACATTCATATGTATGTTCGTTACCAAAAGGACGAGTAACGAGAAGCTAATCACCACAACACATGAGTCAGCTGAAAGCTGAACGTAAAGAAGTTGAATCTAAATGTAAATGAAACGACTCCCCAGCGAGAGAGGGCGCCACGGGCAACACCGCAGCGCAGACAAACGAGGAATTAACGGATACCGTATTCGCATTCAATATCCGTGGATTAAGGGACATGACGATAGGCCGTTCTAGTACTTTAATATCGGTTTACTGAGGGTATGTGTAGGCATTATTTGATACCTAATTACAAAAAGGTCTGTTTTGGCAAATAGGGTCTTTATAAAACGCTGCTATATTGACTTAATTATCGAGATAGGATGTGCCATTTAAGATGCTAAAAGTTAGAACCTCGGCTACTATACTCCTATTGTGACAACTGTCTTATAGGTACGACAGGTTCAGGTTGAATTTTAATTTGTTTCTTAATACATAATTCAATACTTATTAAGTTACTAGCTTTTGCCCGCAGCTTCGCTCACGTGGACTACTGAAATGGGATGAAGATTATCTATGCATTAAATCATTTGTGTGCCGAATTTGTTAAAAACCCGTTAAACTATCTTTGCGTAAAAGATTAATAAACG
>DWPV01007671.1:0-10543 GCA_018251915.1 Urbanus proteus proteus
AATCCGAGCATTTAATTATGATATAGGTATGCATTTAAATTCTTGTTTTGGTAATTATACAAAATATAATTTTCGTGAATATAATATAAATATTTTTATTTCATAAAGGAAATACAAAATTAAAGATAGTTATAGTCCTTATTTTGTATTTCTATTAAAATAATAATTTTAATATAATTGTCATATACGGGATTAAGTATGTTTAATTATAAATGCGAAGATAAAAATAAACATAGAAATAATTAGCTGCAATTAAATAAATAAAACTTATATAAATGAGATGTACTTCGTTAGATATTAACTATCTATACTTTTAAGTTTACGAAATAAGATCTACTTCCAGTTACCTCGGCTGTGTGCCCTCTGCCTACGTAGTCACGAATAGCCATGACGCAACTGCCCTTTGTACCCTATAGCAACCTCTCTTACCAATAAATACTTGTAGCAGAAACTAATCTTAGAATTAATAGTTACACACCTATCTAAACACGCACAGAAACACCTTGTGTATTGATAGATAGGTAAGCAAATCACCTTGTGTATTGATAGATAGGTAAGAAAATTAGCAAAAAATGTAATTGAAAAAAGTTTTGTGAAAAAAAATATAGCGCCTAAACTTTACATTTTACAGTTAGATTAAATACTTGATGTATTACTGTATGTAAAACTTAATGTACTTATTTTAAATGTAAAATTAAGTTAATTGTAAATGTTATGTGTACCTACATATTGAAAAAAACATCAAAGGCTTAATTAACATTTTTTAAAGTGGCCATATACGGTCTTTACCAATATCAGTAGCCAATACATTGTCAGTTCGGTCACACATGAGTTGGTACTCTGAGGTCTAAGTAACCGAGAGAAATATAGTGACTTAAATTTAGCACAATAATTATTATAAATTAGTGGTCAAAAGTGTTTCAACTATTATAGAAAATATTCGTCATATTTTTAAACCGTTAAATTTATAGTTAAAGTCAATGACAATAAATGTATTTTTAATTATGTATAAAAGCAAACATTAAAATACATATAATATGATATTATAATACGAGTAATCCACATTTAATTTTTCTGGTTGTGATCATGACAATGACCTTTAACCAACGCATTGACTGTTCTATTATTCAATTGAAACCGTTTAATTGTTAACACTTTCTCTCTCTCATTATTTCTTTATACTAACCAATAAATATAACTCTACACTTAATTAAGTTTATCAATATGTAGAGTCGGCGCATGATACTGTGTTTATTTTTAAAAACAAATTGTCTAATGAAAAGAAAAAAGAGCGTAGTACACATATATTTATTATTAAGGTTGATTTTAAAATATTTAATTACATATTGTTACAACCGGTAGTGTTATCACTAAAGAGCGATCTCTTTAATGAATAACTACAGCTGTGGGTGTCAATGTGAAACGAAAATACTTTTTTTAAAAGATGATAAAAATAACTATTCATTTTTCATTTGAAAGTTATTTAAATAATATACTTAGTGTGTCTCATAGTTATAAAAACAATTATAAAGATACCTGATTTACAAATGAAATTTGAACAAAAATTAGGCTATCTACAAAGTCGCTTTTTTATAAAAGATTTTTTTACTATACGTAACTTAAATAAACCAAAAAAGAATAATAAGTAGGTGCCTATCTATACAATATTTTAACTTTTGCAAATCATAAGGATAGAGACTCACTATTGCATAAATAATATTAACAAAATACAAATAAATAAAGTTAATAAAAAACCGCTATAACTATGAGTAGGTACACTAGGTACCACAGGTTTAGAAATAGGAATATTTTATTTAGATACCGCAAATAAGTAAATGAGAATAAGAAAATGATAATCTAAAAGGTGTGAAACCCTAAAGAGAGGAAGTGAAAGCGATTCAACGTTCAGCCGGGCTCATGTTGTCCCAGAAGTTGTTAAATTACCTAATAGAATTATTAGCGTTATTTCACACCGCGTTAGGATCGGACTACACTAAACCGATTAATCTTTTTTATATATTACGCTAGTTTTTATTTATTATGATAACTTTAAGTCGAATGTAATAACAAGCGTTAAAACTAAATTTAGTTGGAATAAATAGCGTTTAACGTTAAAATCATACAGTGATACAGATCACCAACCTAACAAGATAAGTTAGTAACTAACTGTTATTAATGTATTTAATCAAAAAAAAATATTTTGATACATGCACACAGGACATAGACTAAACATGGACATGGAACATGGACAGGAAGACTAAACATAAAAAATGTTATCATTTGTTTTTATACCTACTCTAAAAATAAGTCTATGAATGAAAAACCTGGCAGTTATTTTAGAATCACAAAAAGATACTTCATTTATTCAGATTCTTGTAGATAATAAATACGAAACATTTTTAACAAAAATGTAAGAATTAATAATGCTGCCATAATTAATTAGCAAGTTAATTAACATTAGCATAAGCTTGTAATTCTTTAAAAAGATCTCATTTAATAAAAATCTTACGGATATATAAATTAAGACAAAATAGCTATATAGGTAACTGGTAAAGTAAATATAAAATGAATAGCTACATCGTTCTTACGTACATCCAAGTATTTCCAAATAAGAGTAAGAACAAATTTGAATTGATTCAATATAACACAGATATTATAAGTTGTAGTCAAAAGAGTTATCGGTTTTAGTTTAATTACGGGTTCTAGAGAGGCATTGTTTATTTGTTTTATCAAACACAGTAGGTAATGCTAATTAAGATTGACATTCAACTACTCACTTTTAATATAAAACATATATTTTTCCAGAAATTTGCCTATAATTTTACAAAAAGATAAACTTTTACAATATTTCTAAGCTTTTTAGAAGCTTAATGTATTTTGTATATCGGGAGAAAATTTACCGTTCCCAAAAGAAATTGTCTTGAAATAATAATTTTTGAACGCTCTCAGTGTGTCTCTACCTCAAGCTCTCAAGTAATATCTGTCTTATTTATGACTATTTTACAGAATCGACAAATTAACATGCGCAATATCAAGTAATTCATATGTGAAGCGACATAATATTTTTACGATTGATTACTGATAAAGTTACTTAGTCATGTAAATACCTATTCATTAATTAATACGAGACACAATTATCTTTTTATCTTAATCCGGTATTGCCCGTTCGTACGGAACTTTTGCAAGTGTAGGTACTTATTTTTTTCTTTTGTATTGAGCAATGAATATCATCACACAGACAGATATAAGAAATTTTAAAGTAATTATCAATTAAGATATTATTTTCTTTACGTTAAGAGTGAAAAGAGTGGGTCTCCGGTTATGAATGGGAAGGTCTGGCCATGGTGTACCATGCTGACCAAGTCCTGCCTTGAAGACATAAGGTGGAGAATGTAGTTTTACCTACTAAACTCTCGGTATGCCACTTTTACTTTTTTTCTTTAAACAAGTGTTATTATTTTCTGATATTTATTCATAAACAATATAAAACAGATCCTCATTACAAATATTATTTTAGTGCCATTGATATATTTTTGCTCTACAGTCTCTACACAATGTTTGTATTAAATACATTTTGTAATTAGGTAGGTATGTCAGTGTTAAATTTTTTATGAGATATATTTTTCATACAACATTAATGGACATGACATATGATTTTTTAAATAAGCGTTTTTATTACATTTAATTGATAAATAAGTAGTAGGTACCTACTTCCACCTTAATTTTGTCTTTAAACCATAAATGGAACTAAAGAATTTAAATAAATTTAATACGATTTTTTTCAGTAAACAGATAGGCTGGTATGTATTAATAGATTAGTAATGAATAACTTAGATACCTATAGGTTAAGTAATTAAAACCACTTTCCTAATTATGTACCTAATCAATATTTGGTAGGCATGAAAAACATTGTAGATAGGTAAATAAAGGTTTTCCAACATAAATGAAGTGTTCCATTATCAGAAGACAGGCACAATTTTAATTAAAAAATACGATGTGACACAAAGTACCGAATATTTATTACCCAGATAACTGATTAGCAATTTTACTAATATAGTATTTTAACGTTAAAGGTATTCACCTAGATAATACGAATGAATGATACTGCCTACCTATACTGGGATCTTATAAAAAAAGTTACAATACCTTGGTGTCTAGTTACTTTTTATACCACATTTAAAGGAACTTTGTAAGTACAAGTTAAAAGTTAGTTTCTAATTTATATGCGTTACTTGGGCAAATTTAATGGATTTTAATACTATGATCTATATGATCCTTGGATTCTTCTCGATAATTAGACAACTTGGTCACACATACTAGTTTTGTATTATTATGAAACGTCCCTGCCTATAATTATGCCATAATTTTACCCTTTGTTGTTTAGTATAGATTTTAAGATTAAACATCAGCTGGTCAGTCATATAAATAACATGATTTTTACATAGAAAACAGCCTGTGGCCTTGTCAACTTTACTCTACCTAAGTGTGATAATTTTCAGATTGGTAATTAACCTTAAACATGTAATGAATTTCATTAATGTAAAGTAAAACGCTATTAAAAACCTTTAAAAGTTGTGTAGAGTTAAAATCATTCTTATAAACATAACATTTTTATGATCGCTCCAATAAAATTTTGATAAGAGAGTCATAAAACGCCTATTACGAAGCGTTATTGCCGGCGAGAGTTAGGGCTATTCGTCGCTCGCGTTGAACTATTAATATACGGGCCGGATCGGGCCGAAGCGTCATCAAACATTGAATATTAGGCGCGCAAAAGTTTGTTCTGCCAACAAAACTTGCGTCGGACCCTATGCTCCCGGTCGGCCGAAGTCGGGAGCTATAAATCGCCAATAAACTCACCTTAAGCCCAGCGGCCGCCGTTCGCCGTCGGCAAACGGGGTCGCGACATCTCGCTCGTAAACAACTTCTTCACAAAACACAGTTCTACCGTATAAAAGAGTTCCGAGTTTCACTCGTCAAGTCACGTGTCAGCGTTTTAGACAGGGCATGAGCGCAATACGTAATGTGGTGGGCGCACGTGGTAAGCAGTCAGGTGTAGGCTAGCACGTCGTGTTGTTTATGGCGCGGTTGGTTACGCAACGCGTAGTCGCCGAGGCGCGCGTCAGTTGAATGTGCCGACCGATGCTTTACGAGCGACGCCTCACCCCCCGCCAGGCGACGCCGCACGCCGCGGCGCCGCACTAAATCTGCGACCAACAGAAAAGGACACCACCCTCCGTTAATCCAACACCATTGATGTCCGAGAGACAACGTTAATCGGACCGATTAATTGAACGGGTCGGACGCACCGCTATAGAATTGTAGCCGTGGTCGCCGTAGCACGGAGATCCGAGCAAGTGCGGCGTCGTAAAGTTTCTTCGTGTATCGTTCGATGCACCAGACGTTGATAGCAACAAGCTCGCACTGAAAGTAGCTCTACATCGATTTATTTTTTGTTTGTAAACAAATCATTAATTTTATTATCCAAGCGAAGCTGAAGTAAAGTAGTATTGTAAAGTATTGTGGAAAGCTTAAATTACTATAATATTTTACAAGCAATGTATGAAAAAATCATGCTTTATGTAATGCCCAGTGTGACATTGTGACAGTTTGACAAGTCTCTGACATTGAATGGTCACAGAAGTTTATCATTTGCTGATTATCTTTTTCCCATACTTGCTTAGGGATGTACTCGTATTAGCTAAAAGGAAAAAATATACTTAATGGTAATTGCACTCTTACTTCAGACGGTCCTGGCCTTTGTGGACCAAATTAAGAATGTTACCATAGTTGAGGGCCGTAGCTAGGTAGTTGGTACAATATAAGCAGGATGTCACGCCTCATTTAACATTCCTAATAAAAATGTTACAGGACTTTAAATTTTTTGGAGATACGACGATGAAAAGTAGGCTGCGTTCTACAACATACCTGCTACGCCGTACAATTTATGCATTTTGCCGTCCAGAACATCGAAAAAAGTTGGAAAACTTCAATATACGTATATTTTGTTGGTCCTTATGATGTCGCGCGGGTCAGATCTAAAGCAAAGGCGGACCCCATCCGGCCTGCGGGTCGGCGGTTTCTCTTTTTACATGCATCCTATACATTAAAATAAACATGTTTTACTTTCAATTAGCGATGTACTTAATTATGTAGACTTAAACAGTGCTAATCTAAATAAAACCCACTTTTTTGTTAAGTTAACACAATCAAAATATTATAATTTAAGCTAAGCTATTTGCTTAGGTACTTATAAACTTATTACATATACATTCACACATTCACATTACAATACCTATAGATAAAATTGTTAAAAATAAATTCTTTCAATATTTAAATGACAATAAAAGACTTAAAACACAACGAATATCGCATTCTTACTTCAAAAAGACAAAAAAGAACTTTAAATATTCACGACTAGTCCATTTGAACACCTTTCGACTGATACTATTCTTACATTGTTACAGATGTATTCATACTACCCAATAATGTAACGGTTGAAAAGCCGGTAGAGATCAACCAATAAGAGACGTTTGTTTAGACGCCATGTTCTTACCCCCTCCAATCTCCGCGGCGAGGGATAATGTGTCAGTCTCATCTGTCACAGTTATGATGCTGGACGTAACACATGCACAGAAATGGCTGCTCTTAAGTTTAGGTAATTAATATTCAGATTTTATTTGTAATAATTCTGTATGTGGATGTTAAATGTCGTTATTTTTAAAAGTTTAATGATAATTGTTTTTTTAAAATGGAATGTATATTTATTACTTAGCTTTCTTCCATTTGGTTAGGTAATAATTAGCCTATTTAAATTATTTTTAACTATTTTTTTATATTTTCTGGACGTTTTGATATATTTATAAAATAGGCAGTATATTTTCTAATAATTGCAAATATTTTAAATAATATATAACAGCATTAACAGCGTATTAACAGACGTTTTTATCACATTACAAATATATTGAATAGCAACATCACTAACAACTATGAATAGCAACAATATGAGAAACCAACGCTGATCACAAATACCTAATACGTTTGCTACTGCAGCTGCGGCAAAAAGTTTTACCAAATTTAAATGTTCAATATACTCTCTAACTGTTGGTAGATAGGTAGTATAAATAAATAAATAAATAAAGGTACCAGTATGTTTATTATGGGTGTCATTTCCTTGTTTCTTTCGTTTTGTTATTTTGTGTTATTTTATACTATAAGCGCTGTATTTTTTGTTACATTCAATATGCTAGTTTTAATTTTATGTTAGTTTTCCTAGAAGTTATTGCTTTAAGCGATAAGACCGTTTTTTGTAATTTTGATAGATAACTGTTCATTATTTTGTTTTTTTTCTTTCTTTATTTTATTTGTATCTATTCTCCAATCCATAATATACCTTTTGTCATTGAACCTGTCATGATAATTATGTTCTACAGAAACACAGTAGCGAAAATATTTTTATAAAACAATATAAATATTATGGTATCTTTAAATTAAATTTGCTAAGGTGAGTAGCTATCTCCACTCTTAGAATATTGTTACTTTGTTGAAATTATATGAAAGTTTAAAATTTTTCTTAGGTAGGAATGAATGTCATCTTTTTTTTTTGTTATAATTCAGTAAAATGCCAGGCATAGCTAGTTAATCGTACATGTAAGTGAACATTTTTTTTTCATTATATTATACTCTATTTTACAAATAGGTATTTATAAGTACTTACCTACTTATAAGAGATACGCCGTCTATTGATAAATATTAATACTTTTGACAGTAAAATTAACTACCTAACTATAAAAATGTATATTGATATATGTAGGTACCTAAATGCCTGCTTGGTGATTTAATTATTAAGCTATAGGTACATATTGCAAATAAGTAGGTATTACCTAAATATCTAATAACTATCTAATACTTTAAGGTACCTATACTAAAAATTATAATACCTACTAACTCGGTAAGGTTTTTTACTACAAGTCAAGATCTTTTTTTCAGTATGTGGCTATTTTTAAGAATATCACAATAATTTTAATTTTAAAAGCTATGATTTAATCAATCTATGTATTTTTGAATGAAGTTAAACATATAAGAATCAAGAAATTTACATTCAATGTGCGATTTTTTATTAAAATTGTTCTACTTTGTTGCTTTTGATAAATATATTTGATAGATTTTAAAAAATATGGTGGAGAAATCGATATTTTTTATAAGAAAAATACTGGCATAACTACATTTTTTTCATTATTCAGAAAAACCGGCCCAATTGCAGTAATGTCAAACAAATTTAAATAAAAAAAATCTTACCGCTAATCAAACCGCTAATTAAAATAATTTAAAGCCATTTTATGTTTGTAAATCAAATTTCTAATTTAATGCATTGCCAATAATTGAAAAATATCCTAAGTCCACTATTTAAATGAATGAAATTAATATAATTAGACTTAAGTATTGTTGTGCTTAAATATAATTTGAAGTCTAAGATTAATATGTATAAAAATAATTTATATCTTTACCCATTACCAAATTGGACTAAAGAAATATATGTATCATCCTATCTCTACTAATTGCATATTGTTAGATAGCTAAATAATGGCATGATCTTACATTTTGATTTTTAACCTATTTCAAAATTCAACCATTTCAAAATTTGATAGTCAAAAATATATTTGAAGTAGAGCATCCTTCAATCCATACGCGGTACGCTCGCCCGCCACATTCCTGAGCACGTTTAAAGCATGCCCTAAACAGCTGATTTCCCCGATATACTCTCGTCTCCTTTATCGCGCAGTAAAACAGGCAATAAAACAGAGAAAACTATACTTTATGCGCTCCCACTGGAATAGCGCGGACGGCGTGCGTAACCTACATGCGGCCATTTCGAGATTTACGAGCTGGGAATTGTGAGTTGGAAAGGGACGAAAATATAGAACTCTTTGCCGACACCGAACTCGGACGTAGCGGGCCCGTTGATACACAGAGGACAAGGCTGCTATAGTATAAGGTAAAAATAACGAAAAAACGCCAGTTTAAACTAAAGAGAAACCATTCCTCATAAATACTCGACGTAGAATTGAGAAAACTTTATTATTTTGATATGTAGATACAGCTAATTAAGCTTAGAATCTTTTAAAAAATTATTAAAACTAAGAAAATAATCTGAAAAACAACAATATACGCGCGCCTTAAGTCGCATACTAGCTCATTTTGTTGCGATTGTGTGTGTAAATTAAACTATCCGCATGGGACCGTTGAGTGTATAGCTTTCCCTTTTGTTTGGCTGAGTTATTGCTATGTTAGAGTGAGAGGTCGTAAATCGCGGCATGCGGCCCGAAGTGACATGTTTATGGGCGGAGATCGCGTGCCGCGTGCACCGCGGAGTGGGAGCACGTCAGTCGTGAGCATGGCGCCGAGGTAGCATGGTCCGATTTGTATGGGGCCATACATGTTATGTGACCCTGGGAAAAAAATACATATTTAGTTAATGAAAATATTAATTAATGATAGACAAAATAAAATATCGCAAAATAGTAGAGATGGAAAATAATAAATAAAAATATTATTTTATACGTATACCACAAAATAAAATTAAAAAACAGATTTTCATTCTATACTTACATTCTACACTTTATTAACTTATCTTCTACTTCTCAAGCAGTTTAAATATTTAACATTTTTTATAATAAATAGATATAGGTACTTAGATATCTATATATTTCTATAGAGAAAGTAATAAAATATTTTTGTCTGCAACACTAATTTAAGTATTAAAAAAAGTCAATACCTACAAAAAAAATCCATGAGAATAAATTTAACACCTCCTATCCTCAATATAACTTACTGATATCTATAGATAAACCATAATATTCCATAAAGTCATTAACAATAGATGTTCGACAATGCAAATTAACGAACGTCTAATAACAATATCCATACAATCAGATGCTGAGTTGATTCTACAGGTGGCGAGACTTAACGAGATTCGCCCTCAGCTGTTTCACTATCGACGAATGAAAAGCGATGAGTAACGTTTTCATCGCTTATCGCCGCAATTACGGAACGAAAACAATAAAGATGATATATCAGTATTTCAGGATTTTTTGTAAGTACGTAACGTTTTAATAACGAACTAAAAAAAAAATTGAACAAAAAACGTAGGGCATCACCTAAATCTGATATACCCACTTACTTAACTATGTACCTATAACATTAGCTGATACCCACGGTTTCATCCGCGTTTAAAAAGTAAAAAGGAATACATATTTAAACATAACTGACATCCCGCTCTTCCGTAAGGGGGCCCGCATGCTCGTGGAGCGCGCGCTAATACTAAATAAAAGAATTAAAGTAGCCTATGTTACGCCTTAGATTTTCAGCTATTTTCTAGGGATAGTCCCGTCACAATCGGTCCGGCCGTTTAGAAGATTACTTCAGCCAAACAGACAGACAGACAATTTTTTAAAATTGCATTTTTGTTATACCTAGGTATCGAGTATACTTTCATATGCATTAAGTAAAAAAATGTTATTTTGAAATCGCTAACAGACATTTC
>DWPV01007672.1:0-10542 GCA_018251915.1 Urbanus proteus proteus
ACCACCGCCACACCTATTACTGCCTTATAACAGCAGTGTTCAGCACTGCTGTGTTCTGGTCTGAAGCGTGTGGTTAGGGAGATATACTTATCCGAGGCGTTCCAGCTCTATCCTCAGGGGTAGCAACGCATCTGTGGTCAACCTCAAGTAGGACCTTGAACTTATCTGGGGTTGATTAAGGATGTCCATGGGCGGCAGTTGTCACTTACCATCAGGTTGACTGTTCGTTGCTACTTCGATCAAATAAAAAAAAGCTGTACGTGACTTAATATGCCCAAAGTACAGTGTTATCCGAAGATTAGTTATGTTTGTATATTTTAATAACTTTCTAATCGTCATTGATGTCTCATGACAATAACGTGATTAATCTAACACGACCATGGTATTAGGTACTTAGTTAACAATAGTATCCTGTTTATATTATTGTTAGCTAATTACCTATCTAGTTATACGAGGAAGTATAGGTCTACCTATACTATAGTTTTCAGGGCAGTATTACAAGGTACTATAGGTACTAAGGGTACTATTGCGTGTTATGGATATACTCGTAAGCATGTATTGGACGTGCAATAAGGTAATTGTGTGTTAGAGGCCTCTAAGCACACATTCACTGAAGATTGATGGATTAAATCATAACTATACTTATATGAATAACTGAATGGAATTAGTATTAAAATGATATTAAGGGCTCCGTACCAAGAGTCATTCCTCAAATTATGTCTCCCCTTGTTAAATAAGGGCTGAAAAAGCGTTCCCCTTAGTAAATTTCAAGGGGAGCTGACTACCTTTTGTATTAGGTAACAATTTTGGTATGATGACAAAATTATGGATGTGCTATGTATCCTAAGGAACTACAATATGGTAATATGTAACAGTATGTAGTATAGACAAATATCTCTATTACATGTATTAGTGAGTAATTCATAATTTTACTCCTTTATCTCCCACGATAGACTTAATTAAGATATTTTTTTAATTTATCTCTAATGTTTGATGGTTATTTGGTTTACCGCAAGTAATAGTCCATCAGTTAGTAAAATAAAATTACAGGCGACTGAAAACTTTCTAGTTTTTAGCAACCGTAACGAAACCGTTTCAAGCTAAGCCGTGACATTACTTTTCTAGTTTTTATGAAACTCTACACTGTCAATTTTGTTTATTTTACTTTCTATAAGTATTAATATTTTCTGCTTAAGTAACTCACGATCATTATGCAAGTACTAAAATTGATAAAAAGTGATCTCTTCGTTTTCTTATTACATCAGTAGATAATGACATTTCTCAGAAAGTCACTGTGACATAAGACTGTACATTACTTTGCATTGTAATGTCCGAGAGTTTTGCACAATAAAGAAATGCAGAAACGAGAGAGACGTTTTCAGTTTATCTCGCGATGGTCGTTAGAATCAATCGAGGCTTATAAATTGCATTCGTTAACAGCGCAGTCGGAGAAAAAGCTTTCACCGGTACTTTGAAACAGATCAGAGAAAGGGTTCGCGGTGCGCAGCTGTCCCGCGGGCGCTCCGCCCTCGCTCCGCGCCTCTCGTCCTCTCTCCAAGCGAGAGGAGCAGCCCGCGCCCTGTCGTGCAGCCGGCGTCACGCCGAAGCCGCCGCACACGGGACGACGCACACGCGACCGCGGATCGTCCGGTCCAGTCGCCCGTCACTCCCCGACGCGTACGGACGTCTGTTCGATCACTCCGCGCGAACCGACAACCATGCGGTGAAGTGAAACTGTCAAACGTGATACGCACTCGCACACCGAAGTTATTCGGTTCTGTGACACTTTTACATTTTTCTGTTATTTCTACTGTGGTGATATAGTGATCTCGAAGTGGTGCCACTGCTTTGGAAAATTGGATTATACAAACGTATAATGGCCTTAGCTAGGTGAGCTATTTTGGTTGTTGAAGTCAATACGGAACTAGTTTATTTTGCTATATTCTTCGAAGGACTTTCCGTCATTAGAGCTGTTATTCGATTCTGTGCTCGCAACGGTCTTGAAAGTGTATCAATTAGGCTCATACATTCGAGTATTATTCGTGTTAGCGTATAGTTTAGCTGATAACGTATCTGCTCTACTCTATTCGATCAGTCTTCCTGTGTCGCCCGTTAATGCTTCAATTACTAATCAAGAAATTCGTTTTACGAATGATACAAATAGCGAAAGTTACTTTACACCGCACGCGTATAACTTTCTTTGTTGTGTAAGCTGAACGTCAACAGCAGGTAGAGGGAGCAACATAGAAATCGAGTGACTTTTACAATAATTATTATCATACATTATTAGTTAATAGTATATAATGAACGATGTTTATACCGCTGTGTTACGACAGCACAGAATTTCTCGTACGATTTCTTTCCGCTCCCCGGACTACATTAATGCAATATCGATGTTTTCTCTACGCGCACCCTCGGTCGTTTCGTTTTCCTACGTTACCCCTCTTTTACACAGTTTTGACGTTTGCGTTATTATTATCTGTTGTTAGAACTCACCTCCCTTACAGCTGTAATAAAATACGATTAATCCATCTTTGTCTCCATGGTCGACAATAATGAAAAAAATCAATGAATTTAAATGATGATCATGGAAACAAAACACGTGCACTTAATTATTAATATTTCATAGTCAAACATTATGCAATGTCTGAAAATATGTGAAAGATAAAGTGTTGTCAAATCCTGATAAAATATGATAGGAGGCAAATAATGTGTATTACCTATATAATATATTTATGCAGATATTATCTCTACTCGTTTCGCTCTCTTGTCTCTTAGCAGGTAACAAAACAACCGAGGCCGAAAAGTATTCGCTGCTCGCCCAAAACATTTTTTATGCTTACCTTTTTCTTTTTGTGAAGGTTCTAAATTTAACATTCCGGTCTTTGCCGATGTCTTATGTGAATGGATCTATAGAAAATGTATTTTACACTATAGAAGGTCTATGAGTATACTCTAAGTCTATACAATTGCAAATCAGCCTCTTACGAAATGGTATTTTGTGAATTTGCCAAAGCCTATGTTTGGAGAAAACAAACAGGTATAAATTTAGAAGATATGTTTTATATTGAATTGTAGTTTTGTAATATCCTTTGTGCACATGCAGGGAGTATAAAATGGACAAAAGATAAAGTCTTGCAGGGATGCGCTTGCCAGGGTCGATAGCCGGTCGGCGAGGGACGTCGGGACACCTCGAGACCTCGACACGTGATGCCATCTTGCAAACGTATTAAATAAGTTTTAAATTTAAAATAAATAACGCTATTCGGATGTGAACGACGAGAAAAACATAGAATACGGATGATTTGATAAACATTTTGTTTTGAATTAGATAGGCAATAAGTATCACGTGTCGATGTTGTTGTCAATACACATGTAAAGAATTTAATTTATAGGATTATAATTACCTATCTCGACTGCAAATTATTATAAAATAATAAATATTGGTGTTAGTAATTTTAAATTGGCGTTACTGATCTCAGCATCTACTTAAATATCTGTAGGTACAGTTTTTACAAAATTATAATCTAAAAAATGGAGATAAATAATTTAATTCAAATTTTCTTTACTTGAATTCTTTAATAAAATTTGTTCAGCAAGAAAGAACAACGCAAAGTAAATTGTATTCATGTTGCTAAGTTAACACAAAATTAGTACAGTTAAATAGTGTTCGACCGACGACTAGCAAGTTTATGTTCCGCGCAAGGTTAGGACTCTACCTGTACATTAGTATGCATATAATATAACAATAGTTTATTTAAGTATGTTAATATATTTAAAGCATTTAGTATTTCCGCACAATATCACATGACTTTAATTATATACAATTTGCTTATAGGTATATTACAGTGCACTAGTGCAGTTAACCCTGTATGTTGACTCTATGCAATCTCTTCGATGCGAAGCGCCTTATCTGTTAATCCTATTTATTTGTTCGCATTTCCATCGTGCCTTGCTAATACATTTCTACGATATATACCGCTAATCGCTTTATCATACAGTTTATTTAGAAGTAATTTATATTTATTGGTATTGCATGAACTCGCCTGAATTTAACGCATATTAGACCTAAATATATCTAAGACCGTCTTACTCTAAACTTTAATCTTTTTTAAGGTTCAATGTTATTATAAACATACAGCTTTTGGTTAAAAGCTCTGTTTAACCTTTGTCTAAGCTCGTATCTGTTAAAGCTCGCGCAGCCACCTTCTAATTCGATTGTTTGAATAAGTTGGGCGAGGTTATTTCGCAAGAGAGTATCAATTTAGCCGAGAGCGCTCTCCTCGTGACAGCGGAATGTGATAGCCGAAGTGGGTTGCTCCCGATGATGCCAGCCGCACTGGATTACGAGAGACATTACTAGTTTACTAAAGTAAAAATCGATAAGTCTGAGTTTAAAGGTCGATTTTACAAACAGAAAAATGTCCTTTTAATCGAAGTTTTTTTATTACCATAACGATGTAGCAAAAGATAGCCACTTCCATTCACCTGTGGGTAACCCCAGATAAGATTTGAGTCCTATCTGAGGCAAGTTATAAATGCGTCGCTAATGCTGAGGACTAAGTTGCAACGGATAAGTATCTCTGCCTTACCACACTTTTCAAACCAGAACACAGAAACGTTATCATATTTTCTTCTTTGCCTCTGTGAACATTTTGCATTAATTGTCACTATTTCCTTCTTACTCTGTGTATTCATTTGTACCAAGCGTGATTTCTTCGAACTCTCGAACGAACGCCATAAGTTTATAATCATGTGGCAACAATTCAATAGTTAGATTAAGTTGGGCGTTTTGTTTCGTAAGAGAATATCAATTTAGTCAAGGGCCCGCTCGAAAACCGGGCCCACACTGCGCTCCTGTTTTGTGACAGCGGAATGCGATACTCGTTGCCGAAGTGGGTTGAGACTGTTGTTGCCAATAATACTGGTCAAATAAAGACATTCCTGTTTGTTCTCTAAACAAATACGTAATTTTGGAACTATATAGCATAGAAATGTTGCTTTCATTTTAAATGACTAAGTATTACTTTTATTGTACCTATCATTGTATATATATTTTTATTTACCTATCTGGTTGATTATTACCACTATCGATACTTCTGCGCCAAAAGAGTGTAAAGAACATTTCAGCATAAAGGTTTTTTAAACAGTATACATTATGCAAGAATTAAAATTGCCTCGTCGCCCTAATGTCCTTTACGCCCCTTTAGTTCTAAAGTATCTAATACATGTATATTCTACTTAGCAACATACCAGTATTATATTTATGTTTATCTCGTGTATTACCCGCCTTAAGCCGATTACAAAACAGTTTTAATGAAGCGTGTAATAAGGCTAGATTCGCTCAATACAATTAGCTTTATCCCGTAATTTCTTGCATAAGACTTGGCAAAACTAGCCGCTGTGGCGGTACGTTGCGACCGCGGCGTATTTTGGTTACGATAACACCCAGTTAAACAGATCTGCCCGTAACAAAATGCTGAAAAGCAAATTAGTAGAGCACGCTATCTAGGCAGCGATTAAGATTACCCGGTTGATACGCACGAGGTGGATGTAATGCTAAGGTATAAAATTGTGGTCAGATATTCTTTCTTTTTTCAATGCGTAAATAGGTATTTTTTTACATAATTAAAGATATGTGTTTTGTATTAATTTATTATAATGTAACTTATCTTGATGTTTACGCGAATTATACGCCAGTAATAATTATACATTGTAAGTGAATTTAAAATTTAAAAATTCAATCTTTTATGTTGTATTTGTAAAAATATTATAAAGGTAATTAGATTTGCTTGCTACTTTTATTATAACCAGTGAAATTGTGATATCATCACGCCTGATATTATCTTTACCGTGTTTTAGATAGTTACGTGTTGCGTGAAATTTAACGATTGGTGCTGTTCTCGTTGGAAAGCGAGCATCTTCAATGCTCTACGTATGGCGCCTTCTCTTTGTGCGATCAACTTTATTTTCACAATGCGCGAGGCGATTGTTTTGATTTTCTTTTCACTTGACGTCCCCAGCAGAAATTAGAAACTCTGGTCTTTTGTGACTTCTCTTAGTAGACAGTAGAAGATTATATTTTATTTTTAAATTTTCATGCACAAAGACATTGCGATTTGTATGCCGTTTGAACAATAATTAAATTCTTCTATCACATTTGTTCTTGAGTGTTGTCTTGTAATAATGAGGTGTTTAAATTTATGTATATATATGTTAAACCTAACGACTTTACTTATATTTTTGGCCCTGAGGCTTGATTTAGCTAGATATATAATTAGTTTATAGATGTTAATTTATAACTTGAAGCTTAGTGTAAGCGCTTCTTTTGGCAACAATTGTTTCTTAACAGTTCATTGCCATTAACGTACAATAGTTGCAGAAAGTAAGAAACGGCCAAGGTCATGAAGTAACTGAATAAAACAAAAACTTACCTACCTACTGTTAACATTTTTATTCATGAGTGAAAAAACATTAATTTGGTAGCATGTTTTGTCATCCAATCCCATATAGGTATTTGATGTGATGGATTTATGAAACCTACTCTGAACTATTGCATTGCAGCCTTAAGTTTATTGCAGAACTAGAATTGGATGCTCACGTGAACTAACGGTGCGTTCACACATATGTTCGTCCGTAATTAACGATACGTTATAAATAGTTCTTACCCATACATGTTCATATAATAAACTAAATGGTAAAGTAATATAGTTCGGACCAATAGATGTTATTTTTGAATCACCTATAATACAAATTGTGATTATGACATCACGATTTGATCTCTTAGAATAAAACGAATTGTCAAAACGGACAAATCCTTCACACGGCGATAAGATAAATAATTATCTGACGTTATGACGATTCATCTTCATAAATTTGTATTTACCTGTATGAATTTTAAGTTTATTTTTGTGAGCGTGAGAATATATAATCATATAAGTTTATAAGCCCTTAAAAACTATTTACCTTGAATAATTAAATTTCGACGTGGTCGTAAGTTAGGACTAGCGGAAGTAGTAGTAATTGGTAAAGGAAGATAATTGAGCAGTCCTAGTTTTGTTCAAAATTTAAAGTAGCGAGCACCAGCTATTGTGTCAACAACTTTACCATCTTATAGTATCATTATACATAAATACCAACACCGCGCTCTATGCTCAATTGACAGTTGGTCTGAGCTGAACGTGGCCCTGTGAAATGACGACAAGCGGGTCACGTTATGTTACCCTAATTGTATAGCCGCGCTACTCTTATAAACTCTTCAAACTTATTAACTCGACACAAAAATTGTGTAACGCAAACCTCGTTTCAAAACTATAAACAATTTACCTAAATGTTGAATGATGAGGGCGAATAATAGTGGATCAAGCGAGCGGCCGATTTAGACGTGTGGCGTTAATTTTTCAAGGGAGCAATTCGGAACGGGGACATTGCGCGCACTCCGATGCTCACCGAGGAGACGAGCGCGTTGACCCATTTTGTTCGTTACACGGAATGGTGCGTTGAGGAATCGATGGCATTATAACAGCCGAATCTCGAGGTCTCCGAGCCGCTTCACTGATGGGTCGGGATCTGTGTCAGGGTCCCCCCTCGAACCCTACACCCTACGCTTCCCGCCCTTCATCCCACCGGCGAACAGCCCCTGTGTCGGTTGACCCGTAAAACTTGAGTATTTGTATTTCACCTCCCTCGGTCTTGTTTAACGGTTTGGGGTCACTGCTTTTGCCCTTGTTGGTTACTTGTTTTAAGAATATTTTATACTATGAACAAGTTCCTGGGGTTTAACAAATTAACATTCAACTAAACGTTTCAACAGGTCCCTTTTGTAAGCATCAACTATTTCACGTCGTGATAGCATTTTCGTCCGACACAATACAAATTGGTCAAGGTTTAGTTATTTCTGCTTCATTGTGTTAATTCATTGATTATGTTAGTGTCATTCTAAACATGCGGTTTACGTATTTCCTAGTGTTTCGAGCCTTTCAAGTAAATAAATGCGACTATTAGAATGGCGACCCCCGTCTCCACCTCGGTAATGAAAAGTTGTTTACGGTAGAGGTCGACACAGGCATTTAAAAGTTACTTTCAAAGGTTCATTACTTTTTGGTGATGTTTAATCATACATTGCATGAATAATTGAGACATAAGTAATTGCGATTTGCATAACTTAGAAATAGAGAAGTAGCGTTACATTGACCTGAAATTGCTGACCATATCTTGTGCGTTCGGAGGCATTTAAAAGCAAGCATCTGATCGAATGGTGATCGACCTTTGCGACTTCGTCACCTTCGCAGCCGACAGCAACGCTGGCATTGTCGCCTCCACGCCAATAGGAAGCGACACGGTCGCAGATCGCTATTGGGCTTAAGGCCACATTCAATGCACCATCTTTTACCTTGTGCCCCTTACAGTGCCGCATGACCCGAAACAGACTCGAGAAATTGAAGACTTAACACTTCATGACGGTTACAGCTGCCACTCATATACTCGTATTTGTACAGATACACTGTTTCTTAGGTTCTCTATGGAGACATCTACGAACAGTGTATTCCTTAACAATTATGTAAAGTTTTGTGTAGTGATGTCGACGTCTATAATTTGGTAATAGCTTTGACGTCATAGTAAAGTTGAAACAATAAACAATAATAATAGTATTTATTATAAAAATAATTCTCGGATGAATGAAAATCAAGCGCACGAGCGTAACATATTGACCTTATTGAATAAACTTTAAATAAACAATGAAATTAGAACTAATCCAATTTTTTATGCTTTCGAAAAGAGAGCTTAAGGATAAGGCAAGCAATGATAATAATTTTACGTTTCGCGTACTGCCTACGACAAATTACAATAGACAAAATCAGTTCAAGAACGAACAATAAAGCGCCACAGGTAAGAATATTCTTCAATGGAGCAGTATTTGGTAGAATAATAAATAAAATGGAACTTCGTTTTGTTAACGATAATAATCGTGCCCAAATACAACTTTCTCTTTAACGACTAATTTATTGTTAACTAATTACTGTTACGTTTAACTAATTATTGTTAAGCATTTCTTCTTCATGATCGCAATAAATGTGTTTGAAAATAGTATAGTTATACTGTTTACCGTCACGGTAGTTTTAAATTACTATTGAGCATTTGAATTATCGTGTAGACCTTTTTAAGCACAATCAAGTATTATAAACGTGCCATTATCGCTTTATCATCACGGTCAAAATATATAAAAGAGTCATTACGTAGAGGTTAATCATTATGCGTGCCTAGTTCTAGGATTTCTCTCGACCTCTGTGAGTTATTATATAATTAAGAGAATCTTAACAATAGTTAGCTTTTCAAAAGTGGTGTTCGAATAAAGCATTAATGACATTGTCGTAATTCAATTTTTATTGAATATATTCGATTTACAGCAACCTACCGCATATGGTGATTAACGCATTGTTAAGATGTAGGAAAGTAGAACGGGGGCGTCAATTTCAAGGTCTAGGACGCAGCTGTACAATTTATAAAAAAATTGAAACTTTAAATTATGATTACCTTGAAATATCCTATCTAAAAGTAATATACACTATATTCACGTCATGTTAATACTTAAACATTTTGATTCATTTCAAAATTGATTAGCTCATGCATAATGATGATTTGACGTTTTTGTTCGAAACTTGTTGATATGCGGTTAAAATAATAGCCAATTATAAAAGCGTAGTCTATGACCTACGTTCTCATTATAGACGAATAGAACAATCGGTAATGAAATCTACTAGTAACGATTATAAGTTATAAAGTTATAAAATTTAAAAAAAAAACCTAAAAAAATACACCTCGATATGTTATCAGTCTGTCCCAAGAATGTATGCCATGTACCAATAAACATTTTTAGTTTGTCCCAAATGTTTATCTACATACGGCTAGCTAATATGGATACGTCGCTCTTCGTCTCTGGTCTCTTGAGTAGGTAGACGTCATCATTTCGTTATTGTCAACGTATTTCTGGGCATGAGTATCTCTCAGTGACAGTTTATTGTATACCTAAGTCCTACACACTATCCAAGTGCGGATGTATCGCATAATTTCTTAATCTTCGAATAATCCAAGGTTAGCTTCCAAGAACCTTCACTCGAATGAGAGGCCTAGTTTCAAATCAAACCAATAGGCCATCACCGCTTTTTACAATCATACATTCATTTAAATAATTTCGTGGCTGCTTTATAAAGTGTGACGTTCACGTATACATTAGCTGAGCGACTGAAATGCACGTCTTCGCTGTACGCGCGGCCTCAACCGAGTTTTGCAGATGCTTTCTCGATCGGTGAACCGGGTCGCGTTCTCGATGCCGACGCTGGAGCTGACTGGTACGGGCCACACTCCTTTCTTGACACACAACGAGAGGGCAGGGACACCATGCGATCTACTTGAACCGAAGATGGATCGCGATAATAACACACTACAAGTATCCGTTTATCAACGAACTGTTACGCGGCCTTCTGCTGTTGTCTTTTTAAAAAAAAACTACTTTACCACTGCACACTTTTATTCAAACTAAAG
>DWPV01007673.1:0-10542 GCA_018251915.1 Urbanus proteus proteus
GCAATCGCACCGTCATGCCGCCGGCGTTATTGGTCCGCGTTGTTTACGGGCGTTAGGCGTCATGTCGAACGGTTTGACGCATCGGCTCTATTATTTACACGCTTTGAACCATTATGACTGTTATTGTGTTGCTGAAAATTGTTTTCCATGTTTATTTACACATATTAAACTTACAACAATTATACATTTTTTAATTTAAAGATTTCGTTTTAAACATTTATAGTTTTTAAGGTCTGTACCTCAGATAAATAAAGTAGAGTAAAGAAAATCTATCATTCCTAACAAAAAAATGACACCATTTTTAAAATGGTCGGGCTATAAAAGTGATTATGTGAGGGTAAATATACAAAGGTGCTCACATGAAACCATGCTAGTTTTGTGTGTGCGTATAAATACATGAAATTAGCGTGGTTTTTTTGGCTTCACTCAAATACAAGGCAGTGTGTAATCTACCTATTTTATTTATCTGAGATGAATAACAAAAATAGTTGGGGTTATTAAAACACTTTCATGGCATGTTTACGATGCAAAAAACGTATATAAGATGTAAGATGAATGCAATTGTTGTACAGTTGCCTGATTGAAATTATTCAAACAAAAATTCTTAAATGAGGCCAGGAATGACTATGTAGCTGTCACATAAAAACTGGACGTGATTCAAACAAAATTATTATATATTGTTAATGAGGGTACACCAACATAAACAAAAATCATCACCAAGTTTGTGTGACAAAAACAGTGTTGACCAGTGATATTAAAGTGTTAATGGAATGAATTATTACAGAAAGAATGATTTTCGGTAAGCACTTTCAAAAGATTTTAATTGCTTCCATAGTTAGTTATACATTGATATCACTTTTTTAAATATTCATATGTAAATGTATTTATTTATATGCGGTCACTACACCAATAATGGAATTAAATACTTGGTCATGCAAATGCTAATAAATACTTAGAACTGTTTTCTGAGTCTGCCTTGTTGGCTAGTAGACAACACAACTAATTCTCTTGATGACGATGCTATGCCATTGTGGCACAGTAAGTGCAGAAAGAGTTTAAAATATTATATATCAATTATAGGCAGTATTCGAGTAAAACATTACATTACTTATGATTTGTAATTATACAAAAAACCTTTTTGAAGGCACTTATAAAAATAATGATGTCGGCCACAGGCCACCTTCACAGCAACAGGTATTCGCTTATTCCTTTTAAATATTTTATTCAGTTTAGTATATAGGGTGTAGAAAAATAAAACAATCACGAAAATACACAAAAAAATTTATTCACCACATAAAATTTCATTGATAATAATCTTGCTCATGCAAAATAACAGTTATATTTTTTTGTTTTCTTTGAAATTCCACATTAACATACTTATAGCAACATCCACGATCACAGGAAGGTTAAAATTTTGGAATAGAAAAGTTACTTTAACCATAAAAGAGCTTGACACGTCAATAATTTGGTGTTTCTACAAATTAAAAACTATTTATAAATACATATGTGAGTATTAGTTAAACAAAATAAGATAACAGGTATTCACATACATAAAATGTCTTTAATTTTAGTCATAGCAGTAATTAATGCATCCTTAATTGTTAACGGCATATAATATTTCAAGCTTTGAGCAAAATCACCATAAATAAATATTATAAACCATTCACAACAATAGAAGATTTACCTCAAATTTTTGTCCTCATTAGTATAAAATTTTTACTGACAATTTTCTTCTTATTTCCATCCATTTGTCAGAATTTTAGAAACATTTAAAATTTTTAGGCTACATATTATATTAACACCTATTTATTTAACAGTTCAGTAAGGTTCAGACCCATTTCATATTATAGCAGATTGATATGAGATGCATAATTTGTTAAAAACTGTAAAATAAAATGCTTGGTTGGTAGTAAAATATAATTTTCATTAATTACATAACCAGACTGAAGTAGCGCATCTAAGTGTTAAATTATAGGTTTTCATATTTTTTTTACTTAATTTCAGACCATAAAATATTATTTATTTTACGGGCTGTTTAGTTAAACGAGGGACATATTCAAGATTCCTGTTTAAGGGTGATTAAATAAAAAAAATACCTACATGAAAAATATTAAGAAAAAAAATGTGATCAAAATATTTTGATAGGATACCTTCAACTATCAAGCGCAAGCAGTTGATTTTATCAAGACATTTATTTCTTTATGATCAGGCATTGGGGATGCATACTGTTCATCAATAATCTTAATGGGTAATTGTATGAATAATTAATATCAAGTTTTTGATACAAGTTCAGGGTAAGAATCAGCTACTGAACTGAGTTACTGAGCTAAACAACCTCCTGGAATATGTCCCTTGATTTATATGACTCCGTGTACAAGTATGCTGCAGAACATTATGGTTGAATGTTGATTTTTTATTACTAGGTATAATTGTTATAATACATACAATTCTTGAAACCTTAGTGATACTACAGATACAACAAAAGACATTTAATTACATGAGACTTACATATTAAAACTATGAAATGGGTCCATATTAAATGCATTGTAAAGGTGGAGATATAAAATACTATGTAACAACATAAAATACAAATCTTATCTTATAACACCTTGAGTTGAAGAAGGTTACTATAGGTACACATAAACTATCATTTAATCGTAAATGTTGCAGTCATTTTTTTCTTCATAAGTCAAGTTTATAATTTTTATTTATATAATGTTATGACTGCATATTTTTTTACATTTAATCAACTATAATATTACATCAAACACAATTACATAATTTGGGTACATAGAGAATGGAAATCACAATGAGATAGGTATAGAAAATAAAGTGATCACATATATTCAATAATACATACATGTATTTGTAATGTGTTTCACTTATTTCTAGTGTATTATCAGTTTCACTGAGTGAATGTACGACTAGCATAAAATAGAGTTGCTTTGTAAGTCCTTTTATATGCTTTAATCATTTTATAGTGGATCAGACATATAGTGTTAGGGTATTTGTACTTTTGCAGGCTCTGACTGATAAAATTTTAGATTCTTATTTTACAACACAGATCTCCTAGTAAAAACACTGCAATAAAAGGGTTTTATTACTTATGTACTTTTAGGTATATAAACTAACATAACACCATGGGTAAATATGGGAATGTATTCTTATTTATTATGTTGAGATTATAGATTAGCTTAATAGTAGAGCCAAGCTTGTTATTAGAAAATAAAGCATTGAGATTACACTTAAAATATTGCACTTAATGTTTGGCGACAATATCATATTTATAGACAATACTGGGGGAAATTATGTTATCTACCAAAATGAAGTTGTTTTGCTAGAATCAGTGAGTTTTAAAATATTTTATTTACGGACATAAAGCTATTTTTGAACTGCTTCCCCATTAAAATACTACGTACAGATTTAATGTATAAATTTAAAGCTTGGCTTGAGAACACACAAATAATAGAAAAGTTCAAACATTAGATGACATCCAATTAAGTTATATGAAATCACTTACAGGCTTAAAAATCAGTTTTTTTCATAAGTAAGTTACCTACTTAACGGACGGTATTAACGTTTTGCAACGAAAATACAGTACTATATAGAAAATGGTGTTGTTGATCTCAAAGATCTATACAACCGGTATGTATCTATGGTTGATTTCTTTACCTTTGTATCAAAATGCACATAAATAGGTTTTGAAATATCTGAAAATGATAATGTAAATATAACGTGGTGATATTATTGTATAAAATAAGTAGAATTAGAATAGATAGGTACACATTTTCATAAATGATTATATTTTATAGGCATTAATAGTGCCTACCAACGTAATATGATTTCAGTCAAATAACATTTTTTGAAACAACAGGAGGTGTTTTTATGGAATTTAATTATTTTTGTGGATCAATGTGAGGATTGTGTGAAAATAATCGTGAAATAATAACTATAATCTCAGAACTAAAACGGACAGTCTTGTTGACATCATATTTTGATTATTGAAATTTTCAGTAGTTCTTGTGATTTAAGTTAGTATGTATGTACTTAACACATACGTCCCGTCTATTTAGGAAATAATAAGTTTTTTTCATTCAAACTTAAACAAAATCTCTATCTAGCATCTGATCCACGTTTTTTCTGCTAGATCACAGAAAAGAGTTAACCAGTCATATCATTGTAAATTAGATAAGGTGTTTATTAGCAAAGGTATCTAATTTGCCAGACTACGTACATACGTACTATCGCAAACATTTGGTACCAAAAATAGACATGATTATACTGAACACGTCTTACTAGATGTAAAAAATATAGGTATCAATGAACAACAACAAGGAATAGGTATCCGAGAAGTGTACAAATATTTCTCGTACCTCTACTCAAGTACATCTATAACAATATTTAATACTTTAGAAAGGCGTCAACATACCACATAGAAGATCCCAATCCAATCATTCTTCCTAATCTATCTAATACACTGATATTCCTCACAGCTCCCAGTTTATATTCCATAATCGAAGCTCTCGAACTCTGAGAACCTCGAGTCTTGTTTCTGGAGGCGCTGTTGGCAAGCCTCGAAGTAACTGTCTTGAATCCTGTACATTCCTGAATTTGCTTGGTACATAAGCGTCTCTAATATGCGTTCATTCTTAATCGCTTTTGTTGGGAGCACCACTTTTATCAATTCTTGGGGTGAAATCCTATACAATTTCAGGTCTCTGGCTAACCGCTCCATAATACATTTAAATTCATTTTTGGCATCAGTCTTGTTAGCAGTTTTGGATTTGACTTTGTTCCGTGCCCAATTGAGCATCGCATCGAATTTCCTGATTTCAGTTAATTCGAGCGGTCGGCACATGATCATCTGGAGCATCGATTCGGAGAGGTTGAGGTATTCTGGGTTCTGGAACAGTGCGTACGCTCGTTGTTCTGTGAACGCCATTATCATATTAACTAGCTCCGAAGCTGACGTGTAACGCCAGTAGTAGTTTTCCAGAGATATCAGCATTGTGCACACCTGGACAATAATAATTACACTTAAACAAAATGTTAGTTAGATAACTATGTACCATTTTAGACATATTGATGCATTTGGCTTACCACTTCTATCCTCAGAAACTGTTTAGCATGGTGGAAACATGCTTGTAACAATTCGGGGAGATCATAATGTTCTGCAGCACATATCAGTCCTGGTATAGAAGCGCAGGTCAATGGGCAACTGCCAGTGTGTAAATAATCTAAGAGTATACGGAATGTTTCCGGATCAAATTCGATTATGGAGAACTGAAACAGATAAAAGTAATTGTTAGGTTTTATTACTTACATTTACTTTTTTGTAGATAGGTATACGTAATAATTTTTAAACAGATTTTTATTACTCCTTTAAGTTAAGATTACGTCACGAGTTCATTAAAATTTATTTTTGACATAGGTTTCCCTTAAAAGGATGGTTTTTCCACAATAAAACGTTTGGCTGTGCTATCTATTGTTGGAAATAATCTCTTAGTCGCTTTCTTTGACTACCATCTGAAGACGACGAGTGCCAATGATGTTAGATAAAACCAGCAGATTTTGCTTAAAATACTTATCATAAAACATCTTTTATTAGTTTTGGTATATGCTTACCTCAGTCTGGGCGAGTTTGGCCCGGTCAACTTTTTGTGCGTCAGCGCATACAGACAGTCTTGGCACTGCAAGTGCTGCGTTTTTGTCTTTATCTTTGTCCTTTCCTTCTTTATCTGAAATAGATAAGATTTTTAAATTTATTGTATACCCTAATGATCAAATGAAGTAACAAATTGTATGACAGTAACTGTAAAACGCAGCAATACGTGTACGTTTTAATGTAGGCTATAGCTTTGTTTTCATAGATTGGACACAAAATATATGAACAGATTAATTCACTACTTGGGTATAATTCAACGCGAGCAAGGCTAAGTGCATTAATGGGGCACTGCTTCGTGCACGTAATTTACTTAGGTGATTTATCTTTCACCTAAGTGTATCGACCCGCTGTATTTGGTATGAATGCTAAATATGGGTCGTCATAATTGAAAATATAATTTTTGGTTAATGGACTTACTAGAACAGTCTTGTGAGCTGGCCCATTTCTTCTTATCATCTGCGTTAAGCTGAGAGTGTTGCTTGCGTATAGATCGACCCCAACCAGCCGTTATGGTGCCCAGTCGGGAAAATGCGCGTTTCACCATCGGCGAACTGGGCACACTTTTGGGCCTGAAAATAAATACGTAACACTTTGTAATGGCTAGTCAAATACCTACTATAAAACATAACGGCATAATGGAAGATGGATGGACAGATTAATTTAATAAGTTTTATGATTCGTACCTTGGCGACTCGATGTCAGGCACTTGTAAGAAGTTGCTGCTCTTCTGCCTAGCTGGTGTTGGCGAGAGGAGAGTAGGCGCGGGTCGAGCTAATAACTCTGCTACCGGTACTTGTGGTGATCCAAAACCAGTTTGAATCCCATAAAGCATTTCCTGGAACACCCTGAAAAAACAAGAGAAATCTTTTGAATCATACTAAATGGTAATATGTACTACTAAAATTTCAGTACTAAATATACTACTATTTCCTAGTTAAGAATCTCGCTTGATGTCTAGTTTTGACGTGATAAGTTCGTTTACAATAATTAAACAACGTTAAGTATTTTTAAATTAATCAGGCTTTCTAATAACAGGATGTAAAGTAGTGAATCTTATTATAAAAAACAAAGATACGGTAATGGCAAAGGCAATCTTTAGAGAGAATTAAAACCTGATTCAATTGTCTAACTATTAAGTTACATAGTAGTACAATCGATTTGCAACAAACTTGTTAATGGTTCGCAATGAATTAAAACCTATTAGGGTTGTGTGCTGCAGGGACATTTAATTATAAAGTTTCTAGAGAAACTTAGATGTGGTTACAAATTGACGAGCTAGGTCAGTTAGTGCGGTCGATGTCAATTTGATAGAGATTTTCGAGCGAATGTGAATGTAAGGAAGGCAAGTTTTTGATCGGGTCGTGTGATAACCAGGAAAGTTTTGGAATGATGTTATTTCGACCGTATGTCTATTGAATTTGACCTTTAACTCAAATCTTAAGATTTCCTGATTATTTAGTTGCTATTTATGTTATGAAATCTGTTGGGATATATTACAAAATATATGCATGTGTGGAACCCGAATGTTTTTATAAATGTTCATTTTGTTGATAGAATTTTTAAAGTATACATCTTCGAAGTTATTATGCAATAAATATGACAAAGGCTTTCTTTTCTAGTTATTTCATTATTTTTCCTAAATGATATCGTACTGTACTGTACGATATTATGTAATACCTAATACGTGGGATATCCCAAAAGTCCACATTGCAAAAACGCACGCTAAATCGTAATTTTCTGTTTCTTATTCTATTTTATAATTCCTGTCTTCGCTATAAAATAACACTCATTATTCACCAGAACATATAATACAGGCATCCTATTTTTATGTTCTGAATTATCTGAAAAAATCGTTGTTTTTGTTTTTTTTCGAATCGGGATTTGACTGTACCATTTTATCAAAAAATATGATCGATGTGACTTAGACTAAGGGTGTCTTACCTGCTTCGTACACCAAGTATAGCGCGTACTCCAATAAATTTCGTTTTCTGCTTGGATTGTCCTACGAGAAATACGACATCAAACAGTTGAGCATTCTGCGCTGAATTGAGTTCGCTATTGAGAAATACTCGGGTGAAGTCTTTTGCCAATTGGTCGTAGTCCTCGAACTGGTCTCTAACTGAATCCAGTAGAGGGGAAGACGGACGCATGTGGCCTATCGGTCGCCAAGATCCTGGAAATATGTTAAATATTTTATCGTTCCACTCTTAAATCCGTCTGCACGTGAAAATCGAAAATGGATTTAAATGAATTTTTATTTTTGAATCTCGGTTTTCCTAATTTGCAATTCTTATGATTTTCGCAGTTAACAGCGCGAGTGTTTTGTTGTTACTTTCGGCAGTTAGCCAGCGATCCAATTAGTATGACGGCTGTATGACAATATAAGAGACCAATTAATTTAACGAAATTATTTGCGCAACTATGTAGAGTTGGTGTATTTAAAGGTAATGGTGATTGTATTATATTTACCTCTTCTGTAAGGTTTGGGTATTTGCCCAGTTTCAGCGTGGTTCTGTAAGTTTGCGACAATGTCTTCCAACATTTGACTGCGGGTACGTTCTTGCATTCTAGCAAACTTTGGTGCTGAATATGATGCTCTTTCTCCATTCACTATCTTCGTTAGCAGCCATTCTCTGTAAAACATTTTTACACGGTTAATATCAATCTTTTACTTTGCTTGAATGATTAAACACGAGTATTGTTAATGATTTCATTAATATTGAAGTGATTGTTACTAACGTGGTTTCTTTCTCGTAAGTAATTAGAATGGTATAACAATGTTAACTGAAATATATTACATGAGTCCAACCTGTTAATGTCTCCTAACCCATCACCTCACCTCCAGAAAATTAGCGGTGAACCGTCAATTAATTCATTAACAATGATGCGATTCGCAGATCGGTTAACATGTACCAATATCTTTCGCATACACATATCCTTTCATAAAAACTTTATCATATCAAAGTACAAATGAGATCAAGATCCGTCAAGTATCTACAAGTAGTACTAACCTAAACATGGGTCCTTTGTCGAACACACTCTGCTCCCACAAGTAGGGCTTGTAGGCGCCGACCTCGTCGCGGGTCACCACTGACACTTCATATCTAGTGGGTCGTCTTTTGATTTTGGCTGACACCCTGACTGGAATGTGAATTGTTAAATATAATTTCCCTTTTACTTGCTAGTGCTGTTTTAATCTACTATAAAGACCTGCCGTGAATTCGTAAACTGAGATGTCTGAGTGTTGCCTCGGTAGGTACCTACTTAGTAGGGGTCGTCGAACTTTTCTAGGAATAAATCTTTTAATAAATCGTAGGAGCTTTATTTTGTCTAGCTATATTTATTTACAAATACTGTTTCTCGTGAGCTTAAAGTTAGGTAAAAAATAGGAATTCCACCAGTTATTCCTTTAACATCGTTTTTTGCGATCACTCTTGGATTGATATTGTTTAAAATTTTAGATTAAAAGATTCAATTTTTAAAGTTGATAGGTTAAGATTGGTCTAAGATTCATCTATAGTACATTAGTCATCGGTTAAGATTAAAGAAAAAACAACTCCATTTTTGGAATTACTAAAGGAAAACATTTTTTGCGTCATAATATTTGGTATACGTGAAGTCTTATACAATACTTACCTAAAATAAACGTATGCAGGAAATGGCTCTTGATACAAGCGGGCGAGAAGGCAGTATTGTCAGCTTCAAGGAACACTACACATACTATATCGTTCCCTATATGTCGCTTCCGTTGGAGCTTTTGTGGATCATGTCGCTCGTAGGGCAGCAGCGTTGAAACGTGGAACATTATCTCGATGCCACGCCAGTTAGTGTACACAGAGTACAGACCGGTTAGGTCGTGTACTGTGTCCAAACCGCCTTTGTATTTGTCGAAACCTAGAAGAAAAGATCTAGTATGTAGTAATTTTAAATTCTACGAAAACGAAAAAAATACGTTAAACGAAATCAATGTCATTAATAATACATATCTTTTTATGCCTAGAATTTACCCAAAATTACAAACTTCAAAGCAAATTAAGATTCTTTTCTATGTAACGAACAATCTCATGTTCACAAACTCTTTTTAACGCTGAAAGAACTACGAATCAAAAATCTCCGAAGCCGTACATTTTTGACGCTCAATAAAACTCTAAAATCAATTTTAAATAAATAAAATCTGAATTTGAATTCGGTTTACAAGGGAGATACACTGGATATCCTTGTTATTATCTACCAGGCTCACCCAGTATTTAGGGTTGGACATCAGACCAACCCACCTATTCATTTATCTTATTTACGCCAATGCTTAGCACTGAGATTACCGGAACAATGAGTAACTCTGCCTGCTATTGAGCTGTCATCAACAGAGGTGAAGTGATATTGGCAACCTGTCAAATACTGCATTAGCTACATGTCTGCTGGTCATTTGTTCATTTACAAAAAATGTATTTAGGGACACTAAAGCAATTGACGCACAAAATGTGTAAGTAGAGTGTGGTTAATGGTTATATTGTTTTATGTATTTGGCAGAGGGCTTAGTGATCATCAAATTGTGATGTAGGTGCAAATTAGCCAATCTATTCTTCTTATTCTAAGTTAATTCACATTTGTAGGTATAGCGCAAAAATTTATGTTTCCTGTGAGATATATATTTTTTTTATGATCGAAGTAGCAAACGAGCATGCAGTCCATCTGATCGTAAGTGGCCACTGTCGCCCATAGACATCTGAAATCAACCCCAGATAAGATCAAGATCCTACCTGAGATTGGCCTCAGATGCTGCCCAGTATTACCTTACCACACCCTTCAAATCAGAACAGCAGTGCTTAACATTGCAGTTATAAGGCAGAAATAGGTGTGGCGGTGATGCCAACGGAATC
>DWPV01007674.1:0-10541 GCA_018251915.1 Urbanus proteus proteus
ACCCGTGACTTTTTGGAAAATAAATTATTACCGATTGCTAACTACGAATCGACTTTTATTTGTAACAAGTTCCCACAGTGGTATGGAACCCTCCATGTGCGAGTTCTACTCTCACTTGGCCGATTATTATTTATTTCCATAGATGTAGATTATTTTCAACATATATTAAAATTTATACATTGGGATAAATTGGCGACTGGATATAATATTGAAAACCTGTAAAAAAATAAAAATTATGGATGTATAATTGCTAAAGGCGGTAGGCAGCTATGTACCTACCTATGTATGTATACCTATATGTACCTCCACTATAAATAAGTATAGAGACACGAAAAAATCAATTAAATCAACGATATATGCTGCGATCGACAATATTTGAAAAAGGAAATTGGTGTTATACGATTCCTATGTAAAACTTTTTGACTCACTAAATCCGATTAGGCGTCGATACATATGAAGAACCCCTCACTTAGATGTAACTCGTAATGGATAGATGCCACCGCAATCACAATATGTCAACAAATTAATGCACGTGTTAAATCAAATACTAAATTAAATTAATTTTCTCTGACAAATGGACACAAGTGGCAAAATGGGTTTAACAGCTATTTGCCTTCACGGCAGATTAATCTTCATTCATAGTCTTGTATCCAGTTAGAAAACTCTATTTTCATCACCGAGTAATTTCAGATTATATAATTTTGAAAGGTGGTGGAAGCATTAATAATTATACTTGTTTCAATAATCTACGTGATGCGAACTTACCTTGGCAACTGTAGATATTCCAGTATTAGTAGTATTAGTAGGTATATCCTTGTACTTACATGGCACATTTAAGTAGGTATCATAAGTGATATTATTTAGTAATAGGTACCTCACATGTAATTGGACATTTGTTTTTCAATCAATTTTGCATCATTATTAAGGGTTGACTGTTAACGTGAGCCAAAAGTATTTAACTTCGCACTTTTGTAAACTTTAGATTAACAATAAAGGATAGAAAAATAAAAATAAGTAAGCATGTTCTAATATACATCAGATAAAACCTCTTTGTCTGAAGTCTATCAATCACAGTTGCGCTACTTTTTCCGTGAACTAAGATGCCTATTTGATTCGTATAGAAATCGCATTGAGAACCTAATTACTGTTGTCGAAACAAAACATCTAAAGATCTTTTACAAAATAAAAATAACATATTAGAACATTTCATAATATTAACTGTAATAGTTAGTCATACAGAACTCGGTTCAGTAAAATGCACTCGTCACTAGGGTATGTTGCCAAGTATAAATAGGGCGCAATTTTAGACGTTCATAAGGGGACTGTGCATTATACATAACAAATATTTGTACCTTTGTTATCACTACAATTAAGTATTATAATCTATCCGAAAAAAATGAAATGTATGAAAGTTAAAGGTAATTAATCAAATTCAAACGAACACTAGATTACTTTCATGATAAACAAAGTAATCACCAACACCTGGGTATTTTATTAAGATTGATTACTCTTCCTTATTATATATTTAACATACCATTGGCATACATTAAGACAATGATTCGTTTACTGCCTTGGATAGCTTACTACAATGTATAACAAAGGCGTAGTAAAACTAAACATAAACAGCCAAACTGGCACACATTACGTCAGTTTCGACACGTGGGCTTGCTCCATGAATCAGTTTAAATTTAAGTAGGTATTACAAGCGCTATTTTCATAACGGATCTCATGCGATCGCCGTCAGTCAACTTCGGACACTGCTGACTTGACCATACCACGAGCGAGGCTCTCGAAACCAACGACATGGCGCAAAAAACTTGTATCGATATAACGGATATAACGGATCACCTACGCAAATATACAGGAAGTTCGCCAACTGTCTGGACCATTCAGGAATCAACGTTAGGCGGAAGAGGACTTTTTGCGTCGAAGCCTATCAAAAAAGGCTCACTCATTTTCACTAATAAACCTCTTGTGATCGGTGTTAGGGCTGATAGTTCGTCAAGAATTCATTGCTCTAACTGTTATCAAATAAGTGATTCCTGTGTACCGTGTGAAAAGTGTCAATTGTTAATATGTTCCGACATGTGTAAGCAATCACAAGAACATTCAAAGGTATGCGATTATATCGTATCAACCTTAGTTCCAAACGACAAAAGTGAAGAAAACTCTCTTATACTTGCTCGAGTTCTAATCTATTTTAGATTTTTATTACTCTCAGTTGACGAAAATGCTGTAGTGAATTTATTACAAAGAAGCCAATCTCATTCATCATTTGAAGAATTGGACGCCCTTTGTTCAAAATATTGCGTTCCCGAAGAAGAAATACAGAAAATGGAAGTGATCAATAAAATAATGAAAATAAATTCATTTAGAATTTCTAATACAGCGAGTAAGAAAAAAATACCCACACGTGGACTATATCCTTTATCGGCATTCTTGAACCACAGTTGCTTACCAAATACTAGAAATGAATTCAAGGAGGATCATACAATGGCTGTATATGCAACCCAAAATATCGAGATCGGCGAAGAAATACTAAGTTGCTACACAGGACTTCTGTGGTGTACGCCTGCAAGACGATATCAGCTTTACAGGACTAAAAGTTTTTGGTGCAAATGTGAAAGATGCAGCGACCCGTCAGAAAAAGGCACAAGACTATCAGCACTGAAATGTTTTGATAAAAACTGTATTGGTACTGTACTGCCAACTGATCCCCTAGACTCGAATACTATGTGGTGCTGTGATATTTGTTGTAATATGACGCCTCCAGAACGTATAAACAATATACAAAGTGTACTTGGCAGTCTTGTTGGAACCCTTCAAATGGATGACAAATTTAGTTTGGAAAATGCCGTACTTGATCGATTAGCAAGTTTCGTGCCATATTCTAATCACATTTTTGTCGATATACGTCTAAGACTTGCATTTAAGCTCGGGGACAATGATGGAAGACGTCTAAACGGTATTATAAAGAACAAATAGTCACGCAAGCTTTCGGCTAACAAAACTAACAAGTGACATTGGATCAATTTAACTCACTATACTCGCTTTCTGTACTACGACATCTGTTTCTAAAACAAGGTAAGTACCAGATTTATTAGCGAATACAATCAAGTTAGTAACGAAATATAACATGCAAAGTACATTTTTTATAAGACTATAAGGTTCGGAGTAATCAGATACCATAATGTTATATATTATTACTGCTAATTGAATTGGCCATCTCATTCTTATTACTTTTACCATATAATATTACTAAAAAAATAATAAATGCCTTGATATCTTATTTTAGATCATTAAATAATAAGGTCAATTGCAAATCGCTGGCATATCAAATCTGTTACAATGTATCTCGCATACATCATGATTGATTAATTTCTTTTGACATCACGGACAATTAATGCAATGATTTAAAACCTACTACACATACTTAAAACTTTTCTTATGTAATTCTTAAAAGAAACGTATAAAATAAAACGAATTAATACATTTGTAAACCACACAACAGTCAACAAACCAGAAAACAGTGTTGATTGATACCCTTGTTTGAGAAATAGTTTGGTATTTTTATCCTTCTTCACTACGCTTTAAACTCCATACTCCAGTATTTTTAACTAATTTAATCTATGGTTAGCAATAACCTGATCACAGCTAAAGAAGTATGATATGAGTATGATATGAAGATAAGCTCAATGAATAAGAGTTTAATACAAGAAAACTAACAGCGCTACTAAAAATAAACATCCAATCGATTGAAATCGCTATCAATAATGGAATGGATTCTGTAATTTCTGGATGCTATCACACTACACATTGCAATTTGGTTCGCTATGCTTACACATAATTTACCTAAGTCTAATTTTAGATTTTACACAGCGTTTAATAGTCCTCGGTTAAAATCGGAAACAGACTTAAATTGAATGCAATAGTTATACGAAATAGAAAAGAAATTCCACGAGCAGCTCCATGAAAGATTTATACTTCCAGCTTCCTGGGATACTCCCACTGGAGTCTATAAAACTAATTTACAACTTCGTAAGTTCGTTTAACTAAAATAGAGAATACAATCGAGACTAACGTTTCTCAGCCTTGGAATATACAACACAACTGATCACTATTTAATTGATAACGAACAAATTAAAACATCGAACATTATCATAAAAGTTAAGAAAAAGTGGAAAGAGAATTTTTACTTCTGTAGAGTCCAACAAAAGATAATTATCTTGTACAAAGTTATTTAAAATATCATTCTAGAATATTTTTATTTTTATTTTTAAATAAACTTTTTTTCCTTTATTAGTAAATACGTTAATTAACGTCAGCGGTTGTTTGAGGCAACGGAACGGTTTTACGGAAACTACCGTAAAACTCTTTCTAGGGTAAACTTACGTACAGCATGACAAGAAGCTAATAGAATTGAAATGTTTAAACATTTATGCACAAGAAACGCGCAATGTAGATATCTAGTTGGAGATCTACGGTTTTATGTAACGTTTCATTAATAGAGTTTGTTACTTGATTAAAGTGCCTTTGCGTATAGTTAAGGTAATTAAAATAATTGGCTAAGTGCGAGTAGAAACGCGTACATGGAGGTTTCGGTACCAGACCTATCATAATGGAACTCATTAATTTTAAATTTAATCCATCATTAATTATGTATGTACAGTGAATCGTCGAATATACAAAACTAGTCCACCCGCGTTAAAGAAGTTAAAAGGCATAATTTTTTAAAGTGATACCCGGCCATCCCGCGACGGCGCGGCAGCCGCATGCGCGCGGAATGCGCGCTAATGCATTTTTCAAAAAATAAAGTAGCTTAAGTTATGGCTTAGAGCAGCCATTCTCAAGAAGTGTTCCGCGGAGACCTAGGGCACCGCAAAGCCGTGGGCTCTGCAATTATACCCCCATTAGATTATTTTTCTTTATTATAGAATACGCTTACGTTGTAACATGATTACCCATTATGAAAAGAATGCACGTAACTTTTTCGTTTATTTTAAGGCTCCGTCAAAAATTTCACTTTTCGAAAGGGTTCCGCTACCAAAAAAGTTTGAAAACCACTGCCTTAGAGTCTAAGATACCTGAAAGTTTCAGGCTTAGACTTTCAGCTATGTTCCAGTAAAGTCCTGTCAAGTTGATATTTTGAAATCACAAACAGAAACTTCAATTTTATTTATTTGTATAGATATTTTACGATGCTCCACATAAAATCGTGCGATATCGATATGTTAAGTAGATAGTAGATAATACTAGGTCGATGAGTCAGAATATCATCTCTAGCAAAGTGTCTAACGTGTGCTGGGTAAGGTTTCTAGGACAAAATGCGGTTCCACCATGTCAAGGTTGATATGAATATGTCAGACAAAACATTATGTGCTATTAAAGAAACACTATCATCTTACTTAGGTACTCTTATTAAGTAATTATTTTGAATTTTATTATTTAATAAGTAGGTAACATAGAACGCATAACATATTTATGTAGGTAGGTACAATAATATTATTTTTTTAATTAAAAAAGGTGACTATTAAAACAAGCGAGTTGGAAAAGTAAACTTAATGCCTGATGGCATTATCTACCAATCCACCCTGGGTGGGCTGGGTGGATTTGTGGTAGGTGTCAAAGAACATATAATATTGGTTAATAATAAAAATAAAATATTTTATACTACAATTATGAACATATAACAATTACTTATATACAATACTATCATCAGAGGAATAATGTTTGCCACATTTTTTTTTAAAGTTAGATTTAGTTTGTTTATTACGTAATTTGTTTAGTAGATTTTGTTATAAGATGATGGTCGAAAACATAATCACGAGACGTATTTTATTTCTAGTCCAACTTTAAATCTAATTTTAACTGCTTTAAATGGAGCGGAAGTGATTAAAGCTAATTATTTAATTAAAATTAGCTTATGACGATACTAGGAGACAATATTTGTATGAGACCGATTATAATGTCACCGGGCGACATTATAATTAGATATTAGCAATTTGCTTGCATTATACAATGATAAGCAATCAAGATCACAAGTCGTTAACGAAATCTAGTAATTACATACCAACATTTTTACAGCGCCGATTTCCTCCGTCCCTCCAAGTATCATTTTGGTCAATGGTGCAGTAGTTGTTCGTATCACATTACTCCGATATCGATATCTGATCCGACAATCTCTTCAGCTATTACCCCCAGGATCATTTGCCTTCAGTGCCAATTGTTTACGTTTTATAGTACGCGCTCGCTCGCTTCGCTCACTTTAATGTAGGATTGTATACCTCAGGGATATTGCAAATGCTATTCATTCATAGCATGATACCGTAGGTAAAAAAGTGCGTAGGTTGTAGGTACAAAAGTTATTTTATATCCCACAGGAGTAGTACCTTTTTGCGGGTTGAAAGGTACTCTATGTCCTTTTCCGAACCCTTGGCAATGCGCGTGCAAAATTTTATAACGATCGGATAAGTAGTTAAAGCGTGAAGACGTTACAAACAAATAAAGGAACATTCGCATAATCATTAGGATAAGATAAAATAAACATAGGTTTATACACCTAGATTCCAATTACGCACAATTACGCATTCGGTGATAGAATTCGAAAGCTGTTATGTCATAGTCGTGAAAATGTTGTCCGTTGCCAAGATTTACTTTGATTATGTAAATTATATAATAAACCCGATATTCTAATGGAAATAAATATATATATTTGTAATATGTATAATACAGATATGTACCTACTTGGAAATATTATTTAAATTTCTCGAGTTGGAAATGAACCTGGGACATTTAGCACGGCAACTCGTTATTACGCCATCAGCCAATACATGAGATTGAGCCAATTAGAATATTACACACCCACTGATTATTGGCTTGATTTGTTGCATAAGCATATTGCGACCAGATAATTGGTAATGAAGGAAACATTTCACGTGCATCATGAATAACAAAACGTAACGCATAATATTCAAGTAGGTACAGATATAATCCAGCAAATGCATTTCCGCTTCGTCACAAAACTGCGCAATTCCGCCAGTTCTCCGGCCATAAAGACAGAATGAAATGCACAAAGCTGACACCTAAGTCGCCGCATAAATTATAAAGAGTTAACGTTCGAGTTCAAGAGTCTGTCCCGTGCATTCATTGAACGCGTAGGTACTGCGCAATAAGTGCATAAAATCGTGGTCGACTAATTTGCGTGGGGCAGTTGTTCGATTGATCGCCGTTGACATGGGCGCCGCGGCGAGAAACGCCCGTCCTCACGTGGTCACCAGGTGGATCTGTCTTCCCGTGCCGTTAGTACTTTATTAATTGACTGTTCTGTGATATTAGACATAAATAACAGACGTGTAGATATGAATCGTGAGACTAAATGAAGTTGGCGTTGATGCAGTAAGACCCGTGACAATGTTGTTTAAGCGATGGACGGCGTGCTGGCGTGCGTAAACAAAACATTGATGGAATGTAACAGTAATATCGAATTCGTTTATTCAGTGATAGAAGACGTTTACTACATTTGGCGTGTTGCCTCTTTGTATGCACTAGCTTGTCATTGAGCGCCTATAACTATACTGCCAACTATTTCTATTTCTTAACAGCCAAGAATTAACGAACCAAAATTGAACGTCGAGTAACTGAAGCGTCCTTCTTTTGTCTTCTTAAATCTCAGTAACGAGCTTTTAGACAACGTACGTATCAGCACGTTTTCATCTTTAAACCGCTTTGTCTAATAGAATTTTTTTAAGTAGGTAGGTACATATTAGGTACGTATATTAGCAGAATTTTCTGAATATGATGTGTTTATACGAGTAAAATGATTTTAACAACTTGAATAGATTGAATAACAGACAGTCTGTGGATTGGATAGATTCCAGTTATTTGTGAAGTAGCTACATTTAATGTTTATGTTACGTTTAAGAACGTGTTACACATTGTCTTTACAATTTAACTAATATTTTTATAGTTTTAGAAGCACATAGTTACATACATATTTGGAAAACATAATATTTACCTCTTTAAAATTTAATCTAACTATGCTTGAAACAGATAGGTACTACCTACAAGCTTTTTTACTCCAACCCATGGTTCCCCGATGTCTTCTTCAGACATCGACCCATTTGTATCCGCGCGTCCTGTGCTCCTTTTGGCTCTAAACTGCTTTTTCCACTTGTAATAAATGTGTTATATGAAATGCATTGATACAAGCAGTGGCAATGACATTTATAAAAATACAACAAAGAAAATCCGTTTTTTATTAGATGAACGTCAGTCCACAAAGCAGCTATTGTCTGTCCAAATGGTTTTCCAAATTGTACGGACCTAAGAAACTAGCAGTGAAAAACCCATCAAAATCGGTGTTGCCCTTTTCAAAATTATAAATTGCCTTAGGTACATATAAATCATTCAAACATATCATGTAAATAAACTAGTGATTTTGTATACGACGTGAGCGTTTAAAAGAACAAGCTGTGTTTAAATCAAATTTACTTATTCTTGCAATTCTCGAAGAATTATTTCTATGTATAGATTATGTACGTAGTAAAGTTACAATATGGTGTGATATCAATTTTCAGAGCTGCAGGAGTCGCGACTGGCGTTGAAAGAGAGCCTGTGCCGCGGCACGCTGCGCACGCTGGCGGCGCTGGGCGTGGGCGACGCGCACCTGCGCGGCCTGCTCCTCTATCACCTGCACGCCGCGCTGGCAGAACGCGCCAGGCGATCCCCAGACCTATATGAGGTGTGTTATAACAAGTAGCGAGTAAGCAGTCCATGTGCAGGAGCCGTGGCTGGATTAAAAGAGCATGTGCCGCGACACGCTGCGCTCGCTGACAGCGCTGGGCGTAGGCGACACGCATCTACGCGGTCAGCTCCTCTATCACCTGCACGCCACATTGGCAGAACGCGCCAGGCGATTCCAAATATTTATTAAAAGTGGACCCTTATATTTCTACTCGTACACCGCTGCCATACGTGTATGCCTAAATACAGCAATGTTAAGCGCCGTTGTGTTCTGTTTGGAGGTGTGGTAAAAAACATCCTTCCCCGAGGCATTCCAACTTAGTCCGCAAGGGTAGCAAAATATGTAGTCAAACACAGGTAATCTTTAAACGCTCAGTGTAGTCTACACATTCAGATTATTTTGAGATATAAATAAGTACCAAAATGTCAGGTCCGTAAATATATTTTATTATGCCATTTAACAAACGTAAACAGTCAATACGCGCCACGACATTTAAATGGAATTGTTATATGTTTAGGTTAGTTAAAATTACACACAAAAATGTCGTAGGCGGACGATAAAATAACGAGACGCCGATGCATTTTAAGGTTTAATGACTTCAGTTATTGTATAAACAACAGGTGTAAAATGTTCGCACATGAGGTCAAAGATCTGAAAATTTAATCTGGTATCCATGGGCGTAGATTTAAGCTTGTAATGGGGTTAAATTCAAACGAAGGAAATGAAGAGATACTGATGGATAAGGGAGTCCAAACCCTTAACCTTCACTTCCTCTCATATATCTACGCAGTTAACGCAGTATACCCACATACAAATTTAATTTTACATATAATATGCCGAGAATTACGTTCTGATAATAGAGCCTTGAGCAGTGATAGCCTAATGGTTGAAACTTGGCCTCTCAGTCGAGGGGTCCGAGATACAAATCCCGGGCACACTTCTGATTTATGTGCGTATTAGAAATTGGAAATTAATAATCACTTGCTTTACGGTAAAGGAAAACATCGTGAGGAACCTGCACATCTTAAAAAAAAAGTTCTCAAAGGTGTGTGAAGTCTACCTATTCACACTTGGCCAGCGCGGTGGACTAAGGCCTAAAAAATCCCTCCAGCAGTGGGACTATAATGGGTTGATGATGAATCATAGCCATTATATTGGTCTACGAGTTAACCTGATTCATCCTATAAGAAGACTAGTACGATCTAGTATGATATTATCTACATATTAATAGTTTTGTCGTCACGCATAATGAAAATGTAAATTAAAAAAAAAAACTTATTACTTACATATAGGTACTTATAAGAAACGTTACTTAGTACTTACACATCTATAGGTACCCATGTTTTACACTTACAGGAACTAAAATCGGAGATCGAGAGCACCATAGAACAAGCATATAACATCCTTCAAGGCGACGTATCTTCCCCACCGGACCTTGAGCTCAGACATAAATACCTCGGACCAGGCTGTGACAAACCCCATGAAGAACGATTCTTCATTCTTGATGCGTCGGATACTTGCGTTTCTACTTGAATGTGTCTTGTGATAAATGTGTGTGTTTTATATAAGTGTTGAATGTAGTAGAAAAACCCTTTATTTTGCATGTAACATAAGTATTTTTAATAAAACAAGATCTTATAATTTTGTATTTTTTACTCATTCAACGTAAAGTGCATCAAGCTCTAGATATCTCTACAAAGTACCTTTTTTTTCTGACGAGCGGGAAACCTTCAAAAGGTACCCGACGCCGTGGGAGCGACGCCGGGTTATGTGGGATTCTTACCGCACTAAAACCCCC
>DWPV01007675.1:0-10540 GCA_018251915.1 Urbanus proteus proteus
CATGCTTAATGCATTGCGGACGTATTTTGACGTCCACTGCGGACGTTCACTCTAAGCCACTGGTCATATCGTCGGAAATATACGTCAAGTGACTTAAAATGATATTCAAAGACGTTTTTCGTAAAAGTCCCATGATAGAGCCGTCATAATACTGATCTGACTGAAAACGATTTCCGAATTCAAATTCAGGCCAGATAAACATTTAATTCATAAATTTAATAAAAATGTAGTTCATTATATTTGTATTTTTTGGTTTTTATGTGATTAAATAGCACCTATGAAATCTACTTCAGGTACTGTACCATTATGGGCGTACAAAACGTCTTTTTATACACTCAAAACTGTAAATATTGAACATTTTAAAAGCATGTTATGTCCTCAATACAGCCTGTTCAAACACGCTGTCAGCTGCGCTCCGGCGCATGCTTGATGCATTGCGGACGTATTTTGACGTCCACTGCGGACGTTCACTCTAAGCCACTGGTCATATCGTCGGATATTTACCTCAAGTGATTCAAAATTACATTGGGTTGTTTTTTCGTAAATATCCCATGATAGAGCCGTCGTATTACTGATCTGACTGAAAAAGATGTCGGAATTCGAATCCGGGCCAGGTAACCATTTAAATCGTGAATTTAATAAAATTTAGTTCACGACATTTGTATTTTTTTAGTTTTTAAATGATTAAAAAGTACCTACGAAGTCTATTACAGTTCTATACCATTATGAGCGTAGAAAACGTCTTTTTATAGACTCAAAACTGTAAATATTGATCATTTTAAAAGCATGTTATGTCATGAATACAGCCTGTTCAAACACGCTGTCAGCTGCGCTCCGGCGCATGCTTAATGCATTGCGGACGTATTTTGACGTCCACTGCGGACGTTCACTCTAAGCCACTGGTCATATCGTCGGAATTTTACGTCAAGTGACTTAAAATTATATTAAAACAATTTTTTTGGTAAAGATCCCGTGACAGAGCGGTCATGTTACTGATCTAATTATAAGAGAGTTTCGAATTCGATTCCGGAGCAGGTAATCATTTTAATCATGAACATAAAACAAAACGTCTTTTTATAGGCACACAACTGAAAATATTAAATGTTAAAAGCACGTTATGTCATGGATACAGCGTAATGAATTGCGGACGTATTTTCACGACCAGTGCGGACGTTCACTCTAAGCCACTGGTCATATCGTCGGAATTTTACGTCAAATTGTTTTACGTAACATTGAAAGATTTTTTCCTCTAAAATCTCAACGACGGAGAAGCCACTTTACTGGTCTGGTAATAAGAGAGCTCCGGATTGAATACAATAAAATCGTTGTTCGTCATGTTAGTTGACGTCGGAAATTAACGTCCAAATGACTTTATTTTTTTTTATATTTAAGACTTTTTCTCCTAAAGTTCCCACAATAGAACAATCACCATATTAATCTGATAAGTGGAGGATAGCAGGTTCGATTGCAGATCTATTCGAGGGGTTCCACGTCTTCAGATCGCATCTGGAGTCAACCTCAGGTAAGGATCTTTTGATGTTGGTTACGAATATAATATGGTCGGCAGTGGCGACTTACCATCAGGTCGACTGTATGTTAGATTTTCATTTATATTATAAAAATAAACTAGATATTAGCGTCGGAAAGTAGCGTCGGAAATTATCGTCGGAAAGAATAGGTTAAATTAAACAATAGAGCGACGGCTGTAATTTACGTGTAATTGTAATAATTGTGTAATGAATCTCTTGTCTCGTGTTAATTCTTTATTTGTACAATAAAAATGTTAGATTTCTTACATGTAGTTAGTTTTGGTCATGAAAGAAAGAGACAACAGGAAGTGGGAGCCGATCAGTATGGGTACCGCTGTAGCCAAACAAACACATAGTTACTAATCGTATTTTTACCATTAAGAAATCTGCATTTTTATTGGTTGTCTGTTGTCAACAATACACAAGACACGTTTACTATGGGCAAAGACCTGGAGCCTATGTTAAATTGACCACAAAGGGCTAGTGGCTTGAGTAACATCGCTTATCGCTTCATGCTTATAGTAGAACAAGTTAGTTCCTAATAGTGCGGTTATAAAAATTCAATTTAGAAGATTATAAAATTAGAAATTAAAGATGATATAACTCTTAGCAATATCTTCTGATAGTTTTGGTATCATTGTGATTAGATTTAAACCAGCTGATCTCCACGGTTTCACCTACTTTTAAAAATTAATAAGGAATACATATTTAAACATAACTTAAATCCCGCTCATCTACGAGGGGGCTCTGCGCGTGGAGCTCGGGTTAATTATTTTTTTCAAAATTAAAGTAGCCTATGTTACGCATTACACCTTCAGCTATCTTTCAGTGAAAGTCCCGTCAAAATCGGTCTAGCCGTTTAGAAGATTACCTCAACCAAACGGACAAACATTATTTTTTTAATTTTATATTTGTTATATATGTTAGGTATCGTGTATACTTTTATATGCATTGAGTAAAAAGTTGTTATTTTGAAATCACAAACAGACACTTCAATTTTATATATTAGTATAGATATAGAAGATAGAAACGCGGAACGTAAAAAAGAAAAACTTAAAAGTTGTAGGAAAGCAGAAGTGTGAAAAAGTACAGCCGAGTAATGGAAGACAGCTTCGAATTTGTAATCACCAACAGAAATAGCTAAAACTAACGAACCAAAACAGAGTATTATCAGGATATGACTAATTTTGATTTTGATAAATTGACTTAAATTCAAATGATTCATTACTTACATTACATTCAAATGTTTAATCGATTGTTTTAAATAATAATGACTAGCGTTTACCCGCAGCTTTGCACGCGTTAGTTACATATAAACCTTCATTTTGAATAGATCTATCTTAAAAAAACCACATCAGAATCCGTTGCGTAGTTTTAAAGATGTAAGTATACATAGGGACAGACAACGGAAAGCGACTTTGTTTCAACTTTTTTTTATATGAAGTCAATCACAGATAAATATGACTGTCTCATAGTCACGAAACCCTTTCAACGAACACAAGAACTACCTTACGCTATAAATAGAGGTGACAGTGGTACCTCCTCGGTCGAACCATACGCGTTCTACCATCTATCAAATTATTTAAATAAATACTGGTGTATTCTCTTTACCAAACTTTTATACAGCCTTTTGCCAAAAGAAAAACCATTAACTTTACGAAAAACCTTACCTTTGCCCATAAAATTAAAATTTAAAAACAAAACGTCCACCATTCGAGTTCCCGCCTTTTAATGACACTTGGCTCTGTCGCGTTCAGTTTTATCCAATTCAAATTAAAACGATCGAATATTAAAAGGATTTTTATGGCAACACTGTCTGTTGTTTTTATCTTTGTAATTTAAATATAGTCATTCTGTTTTCTTGTAATTGTGTGTATCCAAAATTAATGTTTTTTCTTTACTTATTATTCGACTAACTGATCCCCGTAGTTTCACCCGAGTTAAAGAAATAAAAAGTCATTCATATATAAACGTAAGTGATACACAACGCGTGTGTGCGTGTGGAGAGCGCGCTATTGGAAAATTTTCGAAAAATAAAGTAGCCTATATTACGACTTAGACCTTCAGCTATCTTCTAGTGAAAGTCCCGTCGAAATCAATTCAGCCGCTTAGAAGATGACCTCAGCCAAACAGACAGACAGACAGACATTTTTTTTATTGCATTTTTGTTATAGGTCAAGAGTTGTTATTTTGAAATCACAAACAGACACTTTAATTTTATTTAGGTATATGTCTTCAGACAAAACTAAATAACAAATAACTAAACTTAAAATTTCATTTCCCTTTTTAATATATTCTAGTAAAATACTGTAATAGCTTCTCTTTAATCTTTTCATTTAATAAAGAAACGAGAAAGATTTTTTTATAATCTAAGTGCAACTTATGTTACTTAGTTTTAATATCAGAGCCCTTCCGTTCTAAGGAATAAAAAAGAGAAATTATTCTAATATAATTATGTCTGCCATTTTATCTTAAAGCAAGACGTTATAGTATGGTGTGTTGACATACTTCTGCCTCTCGGGAAGGAAAAGCGTGGTTAAGACGTAAAGACGCGGCTAAATACATGCGATTTCGTTATAGCGTTTTCTAAATATGCTTTTTTTAAATATGATCGCAGTAGCAAACGAGCGTGCAGTGCAACTGATGTTTTTTTTAGATATCAACGAAGTAGCAAATGAGCATGCAGTCCACCTGATAGTAAGTAGCCACTGCCTATGGACATGTATAATCAACCCCAGATAAGATCACAGTCCTACCTGTGGTCGGCCACAGCGTTGCTACCACTAAGGACTAAGTTGGAACACCTCGGATAAGTATGTCTCCCTTAGCATACCCTTCAGACCAGAACACAGCAACGCTACACTGCTGTTATAAGGCAGAAATAGGTATAGCAGTGGTGCTACCGGATGCGAACCACAAAGTACTCTACCACCTTTATGATTTTTTTAAACGATTTCTACACTCATAGTCCCATAATAGGATTGTCTCCTGTGTCGTGGGTGCCATAAACATACACATACACGAAACAGAAACACCCAGATTTCTATCTGGCTGGGAATCGAACCCAGGAACCGGTCAAACCGGTATAGAACCCGTTCCAAAACGAGAATAAATTACAATATATCATAAGTTTTACGTCTCAAAACGCTTTTAACTCTTACACCGCTTACACTTAAACAAGCCGCTTATACTTAAACGTTTCCTTAAATTACGAGCACGGAGCTGCATAATCTACGCCTTACTATACGCACTCTAAGACAACATGGCAACTTGACATATTTCTATTCATTTAGATCAAAGGACTGTACATAAGGGTTCTCCCCTAGGCTAGTACATAGGGTCTAGGCTAGCCTAGGAATGGGGTTTGTGCTAGGGGACGTTATATAGATCTATGGTATATAATTGCAAATTCGAATCGCAATGGGCGGGTGGAAATCGATTCTATGTTCTATGCCAGTGTTTTTCAATCTTGGCTTCTGAGATGTTCGAATGTTCTCAGGGGTAGCAACGCATTTCTCAAAATTTTATCTAAGTTTGATGAAAAATATTTAAAGACAACAGTTGATATTTACCATCAAGTAACTGCATAATCGCACAGAAGCGCGCATAGCTCTGCGGATTGCGTAGATCTTAACAAATCTACAAACTTAAGCAACGATGGGCGCGGTCGGTAGATGGATGGGTGACCGCTAGTGGCAAAATTTAATGCGCGTTCCCGCGCTTCGGAGCGCACGCTAAGCTGTCGGTCCCGGTTGTTCTCATTGAATAGCAGTCGCTAAACCTCGTCGGAGGCCTCCTATTGAAAGTCCTACCAAAATTGGTCTAGCTGTTTAGAAGATTACCTCAGCAAAGTAGACAGACAAACAGACAAAAAATAAAATTTTTGATATAGATATCGTGTATATTTTCATATATTATGCATTGAGTCAAAAGTTGTTATTTTCAAATCACAAACAGACACTTCAATTTTATTTATTTGTATAGATGTATAGATTCACTTACCTCTGTTTTAAAATGTATTTTGCGATTAAATAAAGTAACTACAAATATTACTTATGTAACATTACCTTCAGAAATAAATCTAACTTGAACATTTTTACAGTGGCTTCGTGACATCCTTTTACAGGGTTTGCGACCCCCTAAGGGGTCGCGACCCATATGTTGAAAAACTCTGTTCTAGTAATAGCGATAGGTAGATAGATAGTTAAGTAGTAAAGAAATGCTTGTCTTAGATATTTTAAGGATTCTTTTCTTAGATCGGTGACTTAGTGTTGCTCAATTGTTTTTTAATTTTCCTTTTATAATATTAAAGTAAAATCCTAACCGATCTACGTCATGCGTAGCTGCTTAAAAAAACTTGGAACTCCTCGGATAAATATGTCTCCCTTACCACGCCTTCAATCCTGAAAATAGCAGGGCTGAACACTGCTGTTATGAGTTGTGGTGCCTCCGGAGTCGAACCATTAAGCATAGGTACCACCTTTAAAAAATAATCCACTTTAATCACCCAGGTAATATCAATTTTTATATGATCGAAGTAGCAATCGAGCATGCAGTTTACCTGATGGTAATTGGCAACTGCCGCCCATGGACATCTGTAATCAACCCTATATAAGATCAGGGACCTACTTGAGGTTGACCACAGATGCGTTGCTGCCCCTGAGGACTGATCTGGAACGCCTCGGATAAGTATAACTCCCAAAAAATAACCCAAATTAACCCAAAAAAGAAAATAACAGTAAAATTGTAATTTCTTACATGCTATAACTAAATGCTGAATATAATTTGATGTAAAATATTGAACATTTTAGAATACTAATAAATTCAAATGCAATTTAAACATTGTACTTACGAAATAATAGAAAGATGTAGATAACCTATATCTTACATGTACGCTGCAAATATAGCAAATCGGATTAACTCTTGCATTTATAAAGTGTTGTGCAAACTTTACTTGTAGGATTGAACACAGAAATGCCGGGGCAAGTATAATTGTACTGGACATACGTGCCATCGTTCGCCAACACACAAAGATAGTAAGTCTTACATGTAATGTCGCTGATGTTCGCAAACCGGCCAGCAGCCGAGCAGTTGAATTTGCTGCTAGTGGGACAAGTATAATTAAATTCACACATAGTTGTGCTGGGGTTGAAGAAGGTGCTATTAGGGCAGGTGTAAACAGTCTCTGTAAAACTGCCGTCAATTTCAACACACTCAATGTAGGATACGCAGTTAGTAGAACTTGGATTTGCGACGAACCCGTCCGCGGTGCAAACAGAGCTGGTCACGTTGCAAACATAGTTGCCAGAAGCGGTGCACTTGGCTGTATTCGGATTGAAAATTGATGTGGTAGGGCAGGTGTAGTTGTAACTCAAGTAGCTGTTATTGTTGCTGTTGTAAACGCAAAACGTATAGTTTTTGCACGTAGTGTCGCCGGGAATCGGGAAGCGGCCTGCGCCGGTCACATTGCAGTTTACAGCGCCATAAACCTCCCAAGCAATGAAAAACACCTGCGTATAAAGTATCGGAATTTTATGTTTGCACATATCACACGCTATTAAATATTCAGCTTAACTATAGCAAGACAAATACTTATTTATAGTGATATTTACATTTAAAAGTTTATAGAAATAGGAATCTTGGAAATTCACCAGGTGTTGTTGGTATTATTCCATGTATTTTAGGGATTATAATGACTATTACATTGTGATAATTTACAAACAATTGAGCACTCATAATTTATTATTCATTACTGGTCTTTGTTATTTCCCTATTGCAGTGGAAACCAATAAATATAATTAATATATCTGTTGGAATACATTTTAAAATATATTTTACACTTCGTACCCTTAATTTTATTACTCTTAAATTTAATAAAATTGTCAATATACGTTCTTTAAGATAATCATTTTTTTATGTGAGATTATTTACCATTAATAAATTAATACATGACATACCTAACAATATGTTCTATTATTCATACTTGCTTTAATTAAATAATAAACCAAAAGTTTTCGTTTATATTAATAAACTCCATTTTAACATACGTACATGGGTCCATACATGAAATATTTTATTTAACATTACGTAATAATAATAAAAATATAAATTTCAATTACACTTACTCCGAAGGCTAATATAAGGCTGAGCTTGAAATCCATGTTCACAATTTAATAAAGCGGTTTAACCCCAGGTAAGTCATCTTATATACGGTAAACAGTTGTAAAATAGATATCCGCAAACAAAGAGCTCTTCCTTTATCAATATTGCTCCTCGATTAGAGCAATTATTGCTTATTTAATCTATCTTGGTAATAACGTTATTATAATCAGGTATATGCAACCTTTTTAAATTTACAGGGCAAATTTTAAGAATATTAACAACGTTGGAATGTGGACTAAACTGTCATGAACTGCCTCCTGAAAAAAAAGTCATCGAAAAAGGGATTTTGCCGCCCAGAAAATGTATAATAAGCTCCAGTTAACATCAAGAATTACTCAGAAATTTTACAAAAAGTAAAAACGCATCGTAGATCATTCATCATTTAATTCATAATACATTAAAAGCAGAACCTCTCTGATTAAAACTATTACATGAAGCAGATCAAGCGTAAAACATATACAAAATAACTCGGTGTCCTGAATTAAACCATTTTCATAACTAAACATGTCTTTTTACACAAGTAAATTGTGAAATAACATATCCGCTATTTTGAATGGATATGCAGACATATTACATTTGTATTCTTCTTATCGTGTCCGTGTAAGTTCATACACACGCTACATAAGTGTGCATGTATAACTTGTTGTGCATATTTTAGTTGTAGGGTTAAATACCGAAGAACTTGGACAGGTGTAATTGAATTGAAGATACGTCCCGTCACTACTCAGGACGCAAAAATAGTATTTCTGACAAGTAGTATCACTGGTGTTCGCAAACCTGCCAGCGGCGGTACAACTAAAATCTGAAGTGGTACAAACGTAATCATAATCGCAGAGGGTGGTGGTGGGATTGTAGTAGGTGTCGTCAGGGCAGGTGTAGGTAGTCTCCAAGAAGGTACCGTCGATATCGATACATTCGATGTATGAAGAGCAGTCGTCGGTGCTCGGATCTGTGATGAAGCCATTAGCCTCACACACCGAACTATCGGTTTCGTTATCACTCGTTGCGGTAACGTTGCACACGAAGTCGCTTGAAACGGTGCAAGAGGAAGTGCTCGGGTTGAATAGAGATGTAGACGAACAGACATAATTGGTAGCCGTGTAGGTTTTCGTATAGGTAGAGTAAGCGCAGAGCGTGTAGTTCTTACAAGTAGTGTCATCGGGATCTGCGAAGCGGCCGACGCCAGTCTCCGTGCAGTTAATGGCAGCGTGAGCTTGCCAGGAAATTAGAAGCACCTGCATGGAAAAAAATAATACAACTAAAATGTATGATAATATTTTAAAGTAATAGTAACGAGACACTTTGTACTCAAGTTATATTGAATATTTATCTCTGATGGTGGTTACTGCTGCATTGACATGGACTTTTAGGTCCAATCACAGATCTAACGCACGTGTCAAAATGTATGTTTCAGATTTTTTACTGCTTTTATTAATTTTGGCACACCAACCAAACCAAACCAAATACTCTATCGCTACCTTAGGAAACCAATCAAATGCTGTAGATAAGTGGTTCTCAAACTTTTTTGTCGGCGAAGCCCTTTTAAAAGCGAATTTTTTATCGGAACCCCAAAATAAGCGGATAAATTACGTGCATTATTTTTATAATGGTAATCACGTTACAATATACGTGTACAGTATACTAAATGAAAAACAATCTAATGGGAGTATTCTTGCGGAGCCCCAGGGCTCCGACGAGCATACTTTGGGAATAGCTGCTGTAGACCATTAAATCATTTGACACTATTTTTACCACAATTAAATGAAATATAAGAATTAATTAAATTATTTATAAACTTACGACGAGAACACTCAAAATATATTTGCACTCCATTTTCGTGACTAGTTTCAAATGAATGATTACGCAATGTCTGTCTTATATACGAGAAGGAATATTAAATTGGTGACAATATACCGAGGCGATTGTAAAGATTAAAAATCGGTCAAGTGTGTTCGGATTCTCGCAAATTTGTGTTCTATTTACTAACTGATCCCATGATTTCACCCGCGTTAAAAAAGTAAAAAGGAATACATAAACATAGGTAACACCCCGCTCTCCCGCGACAGCGGCCGCTAACGCATGGCGCGCGCGCAATGCTTTTTCCAAAATTAAAGTAGCTTATGTTACACCTTAGGCCTTCAGCTATCTTCTAGTGAAAGTTCCATCAAAATCGTTCCAGATGTTTAGAAAATTACCTCAGCCGAACAGAAAGACAGCAGACAAAAAATGCATTTTCGTTACTTATAGGTATCGTGTATACTTTCATATGCATCTAATAAAAAAATGTTATTTTGAAATCACAAACAGACACTTAAATTTTTATTTATTTGTGTAGATTGTATTAAATGATTAATTAAGGACTTTATCATCGTTCACTGATCAAAAGAACAGGCAGTAGTTACCTAATTAAGACAAATTTACAAATACCATACAACATACAAATATTACGTTTTTTCAGACATGCGTTGGCGTTGGTCGTTGCCCGGCGCCCTCGCCCCTCCCCTAAAACTGGCACAGCATTAAATTATATAATTGCTTTATATAGATTACAGGATACAACATAATGTTTACAACTTTAAGCATACTAATATCATGTCAAATGATATAAAATACCTATGACGATAAAAAGTATGTCCAGTCTTCTGACGCGGTAAGGAACCCTAAAATTTATAGATGACTTTCTCTTCTTATTACACACAGATTATTACTTTATGTCCACGTTGGTGCGAATTAGTCCATTGCCACTAATTAGCATTTTGGCTTTATTGAGGTAACTAGCTTTTGCCCGCAGCTTCGCTCACGTGGACTACTAAAATGGGATGAAGATTTTCTGTTTATTAAAGTATTTG
>DWPV01007676.1:0-10539 GCA_018251915.1 Urbanus proteus proteus
AACATACATAAAAAAAAAAAAAAAAAAAATACATACATCCGAACATAGTACCTCCTCCTTTTCGAAGTCGGTAAAAAGTTGAAATTAGGTGGTGCGGAATCTTCTATGTTCGAAGTTGATTGGTACTTGGCCAATTATTTAATTGTAAGTTTATACAACTGCCTTAAATTAGGTACTCTATTTACAAATAAAGCAACAGAGCAGTCCTTCTATTTGTGATGGCTAAACTTGTTATTTTCTTCTATAAAGGTACGGTTTCCTATTATAATGGCTTGTATGCAGGTGTGGTATATAAAATATATTAAAATATGTAGTAACTAAATTGTAACTAAATTGACATAAACATTTCTTATAAACTGAGTTCAAGGTTTTGTAAAAATATAAGCATTATCAATTACTTTTGACGAGATAATGATGCCGGATGATGATATGTTTTTGTTTTTGTTAAACCAAGTAAAGTGTACCATGCATAAAGGACATTAAAGTGTTGTAACTGTATGTTATCAAACTGTTATCTTTTTTATAGGTAAAACTATCGATAAGGCATAAGGCAGATGGGCTTCCTGATACCTGATGAGAAAAAGTGATTTACTCCTGAAGGCATTTGCAACAGGCCAAGGAGGACAAGAAAGCTCCAATCCATCGCCTGCTGTAATATTAAATCTATAACTTCTCTTTCGTAGAACCTTATATTATGGTAGTACTAAATAATTGTATCATTGAAGAGAAAAATAACGACTACTGCATCGTATAGGTATAGCAAACTTTGGTATAACCGTTTTAGTTCTCAAATTGCGAAAAGTTCTATAATAAAAGCTTGTCATTAGATAATTTATTTTTTGATTAATTAAAAACATATTTTCCAAATCATTTATTTTTTAACATTAAAAAAATCCAACTGTTTAGCGGCCGTAACCACCGCCATAGCCGCGGCCGCCATCGTAGCCGCGGCCGCCTCCATATCCGCGCCCGCCACCGTAACCTCCGCCGTATCCGCGCCCGCCACCGTATCCACGGCCGCCACTATATCCGCGCCCGCCACCATAACGTGCTTCTTGTGCTTCTAACACATCTTTCTCTTCTACTTGAGCCGCTACTGGTGCTCCACCAGTCAGTGGCTGCGGCACCGTGGAGGCGTATGCCATGCAAACGCACATCAGCAAACCGAGGCACAATATCTGAAAAAAAATACAAAGTTAAAAATGTTATTGTAGTTTTTTGTCTTCGGTCATACGTACATCTACGTACAATACGTACATGCATGATTGTCTTACGTAACTATCAATAAATACGAGTACTTCAGAATTTCACAATGTTAAGAAATATTGTCATGGATCTTTTACAATTGGTTACGTACCTATTGTAAAAGATCCAGATCATATATCTAATTATAATATAATTAGTTATTAGAAGGAGTTATTAGGAATTGGTTATTAGGCCCTTTTTATGTGTTGTAACGATAAATATGCACATCAATAGGTACCTACATTACTTTTTAAAATAAAAACTGCTGTATAAGTGATCTATACAAATAAATAAAATTGAAGTGTCTGTTTGTGATTTCATTTTTTACTTAATGCATATGAATATACACGATACCTATAACGAAAATGCAATTAAAAAAAATTTTGTCTGTCTGTTTGGCTGAGCTAATCTTCTAAAGGGCAGGAACGTTTTTGACGGGACTTTCACTGGAAGATAGCTGAAGGTTAGACCTAGAGTGCGGGATGACATTTATGTTTAAATATGTATTCATTTTCACTTCAGCTTCAGCTTCAGCTAGTATTAAATATAAAAAAAAATATTTGTTTTAAAAATCACATATATGGAGTTTGAAAAAATTATGTAACTTTTCGCCTCATGATATAAATACTTTAAGACAATGATTTTGTTCTACTTACTGTGTTCATGTTGATAGATTCCACAATAAAATGTATCTAGCGATCTTGAGTGAGGTACCTACTATTTATATTAAACCACTTTCCTTATATCTAAGTACATACACGTGGGTAAATAACCGTTAATACGTATTCCCATCATATTCTCATGAAGTATCAATTAAGTAATCATCACAAGTTTAATTGGAAGCGAACGATGTGTATTGTATAATTAGGTTCAGTAAAAGTGTGATCCAAAATGGTCGTTTTAGGCATACGAATGTTATAAAACTAAGTTATGATATGTTTAAATAGATCTAGGTTACGTTAGATTAGGTATAAATTTAAATTTACGCTTGATTGAAAATTGTCAATTTTTTACTGAACTTCTGGAATCCTCACACATCACGCAAGACCTTTTTATGCAATACATGTATGCGACCACACATACCTCCGTCTTTGGAGTCGCTGGATGGACGGTTAGAGCTCCCACTCTAGCCGCCCGCAACCCCGGAGCCCCCTTTTAGCCGTCTCTTACGACAGGCAGGGGATACCGTAGCCCTATTCTAGTCCCGGAACTACAGGGACAAGCACGCAAGACCTAATCGATTAAATAATCATAGCGATCTAATTCTCCAGTTAGGCAATATATTCATAACCACACATTTAACATTTCTTACCTCAGTATGCTAAACAAATGATATTTTTTTGACATTACAGATTTCTCTCTCACATTCCGGAAGAGAGAAAATAAACAAAATGTCTCGATTTTCAAATGCTGTTTTTATTAGAACAAGTTATATTGCAATATGCATAATACATTTAAAATTAATTATACAATTAAATTATACGTAATAGAATATGTATATATTCGAACAATTTGTGTAGGCCTATTATTATTCTTTACAACTATTCAAGTATAAAATTTTGGCAAAAATATGCGTTAGTTATCCACTCATTTTCCGAAACCTCAAAACCATGACAATTCTTATCTCAAGATGGCGACACTTGCAGCCTCATCCGGAGTTACCCGCTCCAAAAGTATGGCTATTAAAGAAAATAACACGCGGTAAACGTAATATGTTATGTTTACGACGTTTTTGAATATGAAGATACTTCGGGGTTAGTTTAGACGTTTTTTTTTAATTTTATACGAGAATCCTATCCAATGATAATAACCGGGACCGACAGCTTAATGTGCCCTCCGAGGCACGGATACGCGCATGAAATTTTTGCCACTAGCTGTCACACATCCATCTACCGACCGCGCCCGACGTTACTTAACTTTATAGATTGGTTAAGATCTACGTAATCCGCAGGGTTATACGCGTTGAATGTATGAAATGATTTTAGTTTAGTATGGGTCCCTTCATTAGCAAGGATGGCCTGGCCTCCTCCATGCTGCTCCGATGTAAGATAAAAAAGGTAGTTTTATAGACTCAAATTCCATTGTACCTTTATAATGTGCAAAGAACAAATATTCAAACTACGACTATTAAGGGCTCCTACGCATTGAGCGATTAGCCGGACTGCGGTCAGCCGTGCGGCTGGCCGCAGTCAAAAAAAAATGTATGAGAAAGTCGTTTCTATACGCACTGTGATGCCGCATCACAGTGCGTATAGAAACTCGGTCTTTCTTATATCTTTCTTAGCGTAATTTCTTAGCACAATGCGTCGGAGCCCTAAGTCTCCGCTATCTATCCGGACTCTCTCTCGACTACTAGCGAATCTAGAGATCTAATTACTTACTCTACATCTTCAGAATGCTTGTACCTACTTCTACAATAAACAAAAAATAGGTGGAACAGTACCTTTTGTCTGCGAGGTTGATTCGTACTCGGCCAATTATTTAATTGTAAGTTTATAAGGCTTTTTTAAATTATATACAAAAAATACAAATAAAGTTATAGACCGGTGCTTGCATTTGTAATGAATAAACTTGTTGTTTTTCCTATGATAATGGCTTGTAAGTATGGTGCATAATTTTGTATCATGTGTGTAGTTTGATTGCTTAGTTCTTTAAATAGGTATACTTTAGGTATTATTAGTTTTGTGAAGCAAAAAAAATGTCTGTTAAAAACAGTTACCCCTCAATTAAAAATGATTTGTTTGTATTTCTGTCATTAGATTGATCCGTAAAATGTGTATTATGATAATACCACAAACATGATTGAGACACCATGTTAAAAAAATGTAAATGTAAATGAGAAATGTCTATAGGTACATATCTATTCATAAAAAATTGTGTTGCTTTATTAATTCAATTATAAAATCCTCTATTTTAGACCCTATTTTCTAGTTAAATTGGAGTTCAGATTTTTGACTTTTTTAATAAAGTAGTATATACATAGTATAAAACTAAGTTGCTTTCCGCTGTCTGTCCATTACATAGAAGAGAAGCGTGCGAAGCCGCAGGAAAAAGCTAGTTATTGAATAATAATATAATTCAGTTGTAATGAATATCATATAAATAAATAACGAATATCCAAGCCACAAGAAAAAAAGGAATGGTAAAGCGGTTTTGGCAGTTGATACCGCATTTCTTATTATTTACTTTTTTGACATTTTACCTCTTTTGTATGCATTTATATAGGTACTCAAAGTAGAATATGGATTTCAAATTAGTTCTGTGACATTTGCGGTTTTGAATATAATTTAAAACCACAGGTCCTTATTAGAGAATCAGCAAATTAATTCATATTTTTCCATTTGCTCTTACTTAATTCAAAGTTTTTTCTACGTTTTAAGTTTCTAGACTTATCGTTCGTATTTTATGCAAAACATTGAACATATACAACGGACATGCTAGTGCATGGTTTGTTAATAAATTTTGTATATAATGATGGTTATGTACAAATAACCATCATACCAATGATCAGCGACAGCGACAGTGACCTTGCCAGGGCGTTTTGTTGAAGGTTACAAAATTTAACAAGCGAAAGTTTTAGTTGATAGAGTTCCTCTTGAATCACTCTATCGTAGTTTTAAAGATTGACGACCCGGATGGCGCAATGGTTAACACGCCGGACCGCTAATTCGAGGGTCCTGGGTTCGATTCCCAGCGAGGCGGAAATTTGAATGATGAGTTTAAATTTCCGTTCTTGGTCTGGGTGTGTGTCCTTGTCTTGTGTGTTGTCCGTGGCACCCACGACACAGGAGAAAATCCTACTGTGGGGCTATGAGTGTGAAGCGTTATTTATTTATTTATCTAAGCATGCATATGGACAAACAGCAGAAATCGACTTGTTTTATACTATGTAGTGATATGTAGTGATAGTGATACTCTATTAAAAAGTCTGAAATTTTAATTCAATCTAACTAGAAAATAGAGTCTAAAAATAGAGAATTTTATAATTGAATTAATAAAGTAATACCAAACTTTTATGAATACACAAAGACATTTCTGGTTTTCTTTTAAAAAAATCATTAAATTTTTATTTCGCCGATCCATGCCTTGTGCATGATCTTCAACATCACATATCCAAGCGGTTACATCCACCGCTATGCTAACTACGAAAATCTTTGAAATGTGAATCAAAAATTACAACTTTATAATCGCTAAAAATGGTAACATTTTGAAATGTTTATTTTTTATTTAATGCTTGGAAGTACTTAATATGTTTGCTCGCACATAAAGTTTAATGTAAACCCTTCATGGTTCAGCTACCACTACACATATTTTTGTCTTATAGCCTGAGGTAAGACTCTGAACTGACGTTGATTACAGATGTCCATGTGCGGTTGTGGTCACTTACTATCGTGGACTGCATACTTGTTTGCTACTTCCATATTATAAAACAATCTATTAAGTGTTAACGGTATATGTAGGTATTTTTGCTCCACACTAAGTGGCCAATGTTTGTGGGACAGGTTAATATATTATTTTTAATTTATACGTATCTCGTGTTCAACAATTGACAACGATGGTAACCCAACTACCTTTGATTAACTGAACCATACTAGAGTAACTTTTTGAACATTCATAGCTTACACCAGGTCATGGGTTCCATGGAGACAGACATCATGGTGTCATCATGGATCATGTACCTACTCGTAGGTATTATGTTATACAAAAAAAATGGGAATTTAGCTTCCGATGACGATAAATTCCGAACTAGAATATTTTTTTATCAAATACGAACGAAAATTTCAGTATAGTTATCGAGCTGTATTTATCTGTCTTAGGTTATTTAAAAATAACATAAAGAAAAATTGAATTTTGTATTTTTTATTTTAGTAGAAATCACATCACAGATTATGCTTAAAAATTTATGGTACTAGTAACAATTGTTCAAAATTTATAGGTTGGTTATTTATTGTTTTAACTACTACCACTAGTACCAGTGTCCATGGTGTCCGTGATGTCCGTGGTGTCCGTGATGTCCCCAACCGCCACCATGTCCCCAACCGCCGCCATGTCCCCAACCGCCGCCGTGTCCCCAACCGCCGCCATATCCCCTACCGCCACCCCATCCATGGCCGCCCCACGCGCTTTCCGCGGGCACTAAGAGCTCAGCTGGAGCTGGAGGTGGAGCTCCAGGGTATGGCAACGCTGACACGTACGCCATTAGCATACAAACGAGGAATCCAAGAAACAGTAACTGAAATAGAAAATTTTAATTTTTTACCCGAAGGAGAGTAATGTTTTTCGAGCGTATGTATGTATGCGTGTATATATGTGTGAATGTAGTTATATGTGTATGTGTGTGTGTGTGCACGCTCTACAGTCCAAATGGCGGAATTTAATGTATGAAGTGTCGTCTCAATAGTCATAGGCTATTCTTTTAAATATGGTGTCTGAAAACTAATATGGAAGAGATGTTTAACAGTCAGTTTGTTGTTTGTTTAAGATAATATAATTATTGCTATCGAATGCATGAAAATTGACTATGCGGTTATGCGTTGATTAAAAAGTAAAAATCATGCCATAATCACGATCAAGCCTTTTTCAAAAATAAATATATTATTTGTTGATAAATGATTAAATATATCTTTTAATTTATAAAGTTGCACTTTTATATTGAACTAGTAACTATTTAGCTTTAATAGGGCGTATAAATATGTATCTGAGGTCGGCCACACATGCGATGCTACCCTTGATAACTAAGTTAGAACCCCTTGGATAAATCCCTTATCACACCCTACACACAAAAACACAGCGGCGCTGAACACAGCTGTTGTAAGGCAAAAATAGGTGTGGCGTTGGTGATGCTGGAATCGAACTACAAAGGGCTCTACCACCTTTTAAAATATTCATCGGATGTCTTACATTAAAGGTAAAAATCTATTTAAGAAATTAAACAGGCCATTCAATATCTGCCTAACTTTTAGAAAACAGAAGGACAGGCAGCAGTGGCGCTAGTGGCTATGATTGTTATGGAGAATTCAGTTTTTAACCTATGGGGTATTTAGAATTCAGTTTTTACCCTATAGGGTAAAACTGAATTCTATATAATTACAGGGTAATTATAGAATTTAGTTTTACCTTATGGGGTATTTAAAATTGAGTTTTTGCCCTATATTTTACATAATTATAGGGTGAAAACTGAATTCCACAGAACACATAACAATAAATCGGATTCTAAAAATAAATCGTACGAAATGTAAACATAATATTTAAATTGTCTATAATAAGCAACTTTTGAAGATAACGGATAGTAAAGCTTCAGATACCCTAATGGCCTTAATTAATATGTTGTCTTTTTATTATTCCTTCTTCCAATAATTTAAATATTATCTATTTTTTAAATAATGTAGTTATATTTTTTTATAAATGTCTTATGCCTTTATCATACAGGGAAATGAAAATTAGCGTTAGTACATTCCGTCGAAAAAAAATATTGTTAGGCGACAATTAGCGAATAGTTACAGAAACCTTGCTTCGCATTAGATTAGAGATAGCATCCACACCCTAATAATATTTTCTTCCCTTTAATACGATTTTCTAATATGTTAGTATTACAAAGAAATATTTTTGTAAATCAAAAATTGTATGAAAAATCTTAAATAAATATATTTACTAATTAAAAAATATTATTCTTAAGTAGATATTTATTACTTAAGTAGTTTACGATTGATAAAAATAAAAATTAAGTTATGTGATGACTGATGGAAGAAAATCTTTAAGCTTGTATGAAATTTGCTTATATTACTCAAATATAATTTAATTATGTTATATTATTTTACTCACGGTTTTCATGTTGATGATTTCCGTAAACGAGCGTCAGAATGTTAGTGGTGGTCCACTGCCACCTATTTATATAAGATCACATCTAAATGTGACTAAGCGGTTGGATGTAGGTAAATAACCGATGGGGTCGATACACGTGTGCGATACGACTCAAGATTTGCAAATTTTGGAGGATAATAATATCCTTCATTCTAAACGAAGTTGTAGACAAGAATAGTTTACTTTTAAGTATGGATCGATCTATTTTCACATGTAAATAAGAGATTAATTTCACTGCTAATACACTTGAAGTTAAGATGGATGTCATAGCTGAAAACCACTAACCTAGTACACACGCAATCTTTCATAATAGAAGTAGGTAAGTCTAGTTAAGGATTGTATGATCAATATGTTTGTAGGATCGATAGGTGCCATTGTGTGTCATTTAAATTCCTACTACCTGCTTACCACGCCCGTTTCTGGTAAATAACCGCAATGCAGCGCCGTTCAAAGGGTGTGGTTCGGGAGATATAATTATCCGAGGCGTTGCAAATTTCATTTTCTATAAAAGGGTTGCATTTAATTTTGCTCATAAGACTCTTATCTTATCTGGGGTCGATTATTCACAACCTTAAAATTGTATGCTTTTCGTCTGGATCAATTCGATCGATCGAATCACGGATCGAACCAATTCTCAACACAACAATAGAGATTTGCCATGAAATTCGATTAAAATCAATAATTCGGTGCATTGAGGGTGAAATTTAATTTAAAATAAGGTGAAGGTGAAGGAGAAATTTAAATAAGGTTGAAAATAATTGCAGGTCTGCAGTCTCATTGTTATTAAGTTATATTGAATAAATATGTTCTTCCATAATACTGACTTTATTATTTTTTCACCTTACGTGTATTATGTAAATCTTTTAAAATATTTTTATGACCTAGGACATTTTTAATTCAGCAATTTCTGTAGCCAAAAATTATGAATTAATATTCAGTACATAAATTTGGAAGTTAGAATAAATAATGTACCACAAAACGTTTTTTTTAAATCAAACGCATATTCTATCTAACCACCATAACAAAACTCGTATAGGTCTAGATAAAATTGTCATTGTGAATACAATAATGATGTTCTGCTTACTTTACTGGAAAAATTGTTCATATCTTCTGTATATTTTAATTGGATGTTTACAGATAAGCGCACTGTTATTTATTAGAAGCATATAACATGTTTTCTCGAAGGTATGACTTGTGGTTCATAGGTTAAATAATAGAACATTAAATACAAATAACGTGTTAGCTATTATTTACGCTACCGATAATGTGCTCTACAATAAACATTTGATTTCCTTTAATGAAAAAAAAAATCTTTTTAACTAACTTATCTACTATGAAAAGGTTGTAGCCACTAATTTATATAAAGGTGGTAAAATATTACGTACCTTGATACTAAACTTGAGGCACTACTGCCAACTTGTGCCTTAAAAGAGTAGTGTAAAAAACTGTTTTTTAAAGAGTGTGGTAGATAGAGACACTCATGTAAGGCTTTTCACTTGAACTCCCAGGTTTAGCCTCGCCACTGCCGTCTTGGCAGTATTCTGGTAGGATTGCCAACTAATCTGGGGTTCATTACAGATGTCCATGAGCTGCAGTTGACACCATCAGGACATTAGAACTGAAGAATGTTCGTTTCCTCCTCTATGGCATAAAAATTCTGCTGCGTGTCTTTTTGTAACAAATTGCTTTTAATATATATTTTCCGACTACGTTTAGTTAGCTGATTATTGCCTTATGAGGACTAGGTCCCGAAAATAAGGGTTAGATTTGGGATGTTCAGATAAAAAGGCATAACCGCATAAACCAACAATAAACTTAAATGATTTTTTCGTCGCCGGGGATCGAACCTTGTGTCACTGTATGACGTAGCGTCCGTATGGTGACCTCTGCGCTACGCGGGTCGATATTGATTTTCTAACAATTAATTAAAGAGATTCATCTTTTTATTTCAGAATAATGGATGTTATTGCCCTATCAAAAAGGACGGTGTTGGTCGGGGTTAACTGAGTTCATCCGTATATCCGGGTTGCAATATAAAGTGTATAATTTTTACCTGCTTATATTAGACGAACTGCAAAAAAATCGTCCATTAAAAAGTGTTATTGCAAAATTTCTTTAAATATTTTTACTTACAGTTGTGACATTAACCCACAGATCTAGACGCATTTATACCCAAAATAAATAAAATATTGAAATGACTTACAGACTTTTAATTTATCCTATTTCTGCGTTGTAAAGGCAGTGTTAAGCACTGCTGTGTTCTGGCTTGAAGGGTGTGGTCAGGAATACAGACTTAACCGAGGCGTTCCATCTCAGTCCTCTGGGATAACAACGCATCTGTGGTCAACCCTAGGTATGACCGTGATCATATCTGGGGTTGATTACAAATGTCCATGGGGGGCAGTGGCCACTTACCATCAGGTGGACTGCAAG
>DWPV01007677.1:0-10539 GCA_018251915.1 Urbanus proteus proteus
GAAAGCATATAAAATATTCATACATGTAATAGAACAGGAGGTAAGCAAGTATTCTCGGCATGTCAGGTGACGCTTACTCAAAAACAGGCCGCTGGATTTAGGGTAAAAGTGAGGCATTTTTTATTTTACAAGACGCAAGATTCCTCTTTTTGCATTGAAAGTTCTGCGGCACATAACTTCAAAGTAGTTTTGTATTTAGTACTTTTTTAAAGTTGGCACAATTTTAGCGCATGCAAGATATTTAGAGTACCAGCAAATTACGGACTTTTTATCGGCCAATAGTTGGGTCGTTTTCTTAATCAGTATGGAGAGGTATGCATTTATCGGCCGATACTAAATCGCTGGAATGTGCGCATATGCATACCTCTCCATACTGATAACTGACATTAGAAAACGACCCAACTATCGGCGGATAAAAAGTCTGCGGTTTGCGGGTACTTTTAATTGTTTTATTTTTATTATTGACCCTTGGAATACTAGGTAGTATTCGAAAATTATTGTCAAATGCAATAATACACTACATTTTCACTTAAAGCCTTGATATTATCATTTATACCGAGAAGTAGTTATCATAATAAATTAGTTATAATCGCATTAAAGTATCGTATTCAAGATCGCCACAGGTTACATTATACTGTAGTCCCGTAAATATCACCGGCAAAAGTTGTTGAATAATAACAGATAACTTATGTAGGTTACATGTGGGAAGCATTATATTCTCGTAGCGCCTCGTAGCTCGTAGCACTCGTAGCTTGATGACTACGGCTACGCTATCTCATGTTGAAGCTCACCCAGTCTTAACGGTATTTAGGGTAAGACGTGAAACTTGAGAATTGAAACATTCTTTTTACGGAACGTAAAGGGAAAAGTGTAGAAAATGCACTGAGAATTTTTATTCCGTCCACAGAAATGTAGCAAGATTACGCGATATGAAGTTAAAGGGACATTGCGGTCAGTAGATTGCATGCATTATAACTGTGCTGAATTACAATTTAATTAGTTTTGACTTAAAATCTAAAACAAAAACAAATAACGACTTTCTATTATTTCCAAATTTGTAATATATAATGTTACGTTAATTTTTTTATGCCTTGAATACAATAACATGCTCTAAAAATACTATCAGGATTTTCCCCTTTTTCACGTAGCAATTTATCTCCCGCGGTTACAATAGCTCAAGGATGACTCCCTTTTATATATACTTATCAGTGATGTGCCGGATTATAAAACGTGTATATCCGCCTGTGATATCCGCAGATATGCATACGAATACGGATCTCATCTTTTAATCAGTTTTTATTTCTTTGTGTGTTATACATGTGATTTTTATGAAATAAAACTAAATTAATTAGCTGCATTTTAAGTGGCTCATTTGCTACCGACAGTTAGGCTGTCTCGATCCGTCGAATATCTATCGAATTGGTCAGTCGGTACAGATCTTTTTTCGACTAGGATATCCGTTCATAAGGATACGGATACTGGGCACATCACTAGTAAGTACGTAACAACACGGCATATTTGTTTATGACGCCTACTTACAAAATTGTGCCAACCATCTTACTTCAAGGATGTATGCGTACTTTACGCATACATCCTTGAAGCAAGATGGTTGGCACAATGTCTTGTCTAGTAGCATCTTTTTCAGAAGGTATACTTACAGAAACATAAAAACGCAGCACAAAATATTTACGACAATGTTCCTGGTTTACTCCTACATAAATATCTTCCTGTATCTAGTTCATCGATCCATTCGGGGTCCAAGGTGAGCGTATTCCCATTAATTCCCGGTTTGTTGGCAGAGCTATAACTTTCCGGCACATTCAAGGTCACCCACTGAAACTCACTGAATGGATGTGGGTCTGTTGAACCCATTAATTCTCACCCCTTGTTTTATCCCGAGATAAATAGGTACATTACTTGATGAATTTCACCAGTTTATTTTGTATGAAAGGGTAAATATAAACATTGCTTGAATAAATGAATCAGTAGAGTAAAAGTCAAGAGGACCTATTTAACTATTACCATTTTTGCTACGTAATTATGTACCGTATTATGTATTAGATTCACCATAATAACTACATTACTTGAGTTTTCTATTGAGTTGATAATATTTCGATCGTTGATTGGAGATTGTGGTCACTACGAAACTCGGTTTCAGTACTCTGTCAACAGTTTCACCGTGACCACAATTCATGGAACTAGGTCGAAATAACGGCACTAAAAACATTAAAACCGCAACTCATGAGTACCCGTTTCACCCATTATATAATAAAACTAGTTGATCCCCGTGGTTTCCCCCGCATTAAAAAAGTAAAAAGGAATACATATCAAAACATTGGTAACACCCCCCTCTCCCGTGACGGCGACTGCAAGCGCGTAGCGCGCGCTCTTATCCTTTTTTTCCAAAATTAAAGTAGCCTATATGTTATTCCAGATCATAATCTATCTCTGTACCAAAATTTATCCAGATCCGTTTAGCCGTTCTAAAGTTATAAAGTAACCAAAATCCATCCATTCACCCATCCTCACAAACTTTCTGCTTTATGTTATATAATAAAATTACACATTTCGTGATAATATTGGTTTAAAACCATACAATTATTCGTGCACTATCACTCACTAGTTCCAACGCATTCACCATTGATTGGTCTCTGCGCCCAGCGGGGTGAAATCTCACGCCATGCCCCCACAACTAATACACTTCCACCGTTTATTTGCACAACTACCTACCCACCTAATTGTAGCGTACATTTGTGTATAATAGAGATTTACGCCTTTTTAGCTATCTAAACCTAGTGCGGAATAGATAGATATAGGGAATATGCGTTGTCTCGTTAGTTATGTTACGTTATACAGAAAAAGAAGTATCAAAACTTCCGTGTTTTAAAAATGTATTTTAAGATAAGGAGTTATGGTGTCAGGACGTACCTACCCAATCTTCAAAATTGTTGCACCAGATTTGTTTATTCAATGTTAAAAGTACAAGTACCTATATACACAAACAATACGAGTTAATAATGTTACAAAAATGACTAATGGTGTCAACTAATAACACCTCCACCATTTGTATTACGTGTCAAGAATAACATTAATCTGTGTGAATAAACAAGACTAGACACACACATAAATTGGGCAATTATTTATTTATTGTTGTTGTTAGCATACCTAGTACAATAATACTATGTGTGAAACTATAGCTAATACCGCTTTTGTACATATATTTAAGTATTGCCTTAGAATTTACCAGGGTAACGTAAAATTTATCGACTCCTTTTGCGCAATACACCATTTTTAAAAATACAATGTTCGTAATACGATTCGTAGAGGCAATACCTAACTGTGAACATTATGTAAGAAAAGTGTGTACCTACATGCGAAATGAGACCGCTAAAAGTGTGGGTGTACCTTTATGTAGCCACACGAGTTCAGGTCTGGTATTGATTTGAGGAGAACAAGTTCGTTAACTTTATGGTCATGTTTGTGTCTAAGAAACCCCGATTACGAGCTTCAGGACAGGACAGGGGCCTATAAAATGAAGCCAGTATCGTATATAGCAATAATTGCATGAGCCCACGTTGGGCGCCAACACGGTGATGGGCGGGGTGTGGGGGGAGGGGGGCGTTGGCCAGTCTCGCTGTCTGCCGAGCCGCCAGTTGCGCCGCAGCGCTCGTCGCGAGAGCACGCCTGCGCCACCCGCGATCACCAAACATTTATTCACACATGACTCTGGATAATCTGATTGTGAGTGGTATTCGGTTACATAATTGGTTTATTATTGGCTTGATATATTGAACTATTGTTAATTTCAGCTATTTGTCAATGTACGCTTGATGTGTTCTGGTCACTCGAAATAAGGTTATATGCACTCAATCTCGCTGACTTTACATCTTGCAGATCGAATTCGACGTTTTTGCCAATAAATGGCCTAAACCTGTATTTAAATTTTTGATATCGTATCAATTATTTTGAACATTAAATATATTGCGTATGATTCCATTTTAAGATTATAAGATTAAGCTCGCACCGGCCGGCCTCATAATGACCCACAATGATGGCAATGCTGAAGAAAAAGTTACGTATCATACATTGTTTTCCTCACCCTTCCTCGAGTAAATAGAAGTGACGTGCATAGAATTAATTATACTAAGTGCTTCTCAGGTTCCGCTTATTTTCGTAGAATGTAGGTTAGCAATAAATTTTACTATTATTTAGGTAACTACATAATTTAGGTAGATATGATATGATATCTCATATACAAGGTATTTTGATATATCATAAATGTATGAAATAACTGAATTTTGATTCAAGCCGGGTTTAAATCTATAAAATCCGGGTAAATCTATCTTTTATTTTTAGAAGTCGGAAACTAGTTTTATTTAAATATATCTACAAAATCCTAGGATTTTATTAGTACCTACAGGAATATGACATAGTTAAAATATGTTTATCTACCGTTTCTGAAGGTTCGTGGTCAAAATGCCAAAGTTTGACCTTTATTCGGCTCTTCGCTTTTAAATATTAAAATACATTTTATATTTTATCGTTAACGAAGCAGATGAGCGCACAATTTAAGTGTTCCTTTTAATTATGAAATTCTATAAAGTTCTTTACTACAAATCAAATCTTCATTTTGCTCTTCATTATTTTATCATTCGCTAAAGTTCGTAAACATAAAAATATAGTTAAGTTCAGTTCATAATATATTTTTATCTCTTACATGTGTTTATTTATAAAGAATATTATTATTTGTAATAACCCTGCTTCGTATTTTCTCATCGCCACCCTCAAGGATATTTAAATGTCATTAGACCACCCCTCCTCCCAGTGCCAATTAAAATTTACTCGGCTAAATATGAAATAGATTTTTATAATTATTATAATGTTATTTCATATCTGCAACACTGTAAAATGTAGGTAGGTACTTAATTTCTATAAAAGCCTACGTACCTATCTATCTACCATGTCTGTACTCATGGCTTATGGCCACCACAAATTTCACAAGTTTAATTGGGCAAATAATCTATCTGATAAAAGGAATCTTGCTTTAAAGAAGAAATAAATGCAGTAATGCGGCCAATTTGATGCACGAAATTATCTTCCAACTTTTATAATAAATGATTATAAAATAAATGCAGTAGAAAGCAAAGTAATAATATATACTCGTAGCAATTCTCTGTGTGCGTTTCTCTGCGTTCCCCGAGGGCTTTAGTTGTAATTAGACCAGTTCAACCTACTCTGCTGTTGTGTTCCGCCGCTATATTGCTAAGTCAGTTCTCATTAGGCTGAATTGCTTAGATAGCCAGTGGAATTGGATAAAATTGTAAAGTGTTGGAACTTTCTTTGCCAAATGTATATAGCGATTGTGTTACATCAGGCATTTCCAATTAATCCTGAAGACTCAGATAGGACTCGAATCCTGTTTGGAACTGACCATGACCATGATTGAGAGTGACCACTAACCATCCGATAAACTAATGGTATACTGCTACAATTTCATACAAAAGTACTATTGATATCGATGCTTACCCCTGTAATTGCCACAAAAGTCATGGCTAGGCAGGTATTAGGGATTAAGTCATTCGAGGTCATACCTTCTTCACGATTACTGAACGTGAACTACCGTGACGCAGTTGGTACGAGTAACTTGACATTGAAAACTTTTTCCTTGTACTGCATTTTATATTCTTCAACCATAGTTTGAACTGGAACTAGCATACTTACAAACTCCGGTATTTTTAAAGACTTTCGGCGGCCAGTAAAAAACCATGCAGGTGTTTTTTTGCCTAATTATAAAGATGGAAAACTAGTACATACTATACTATATCATGTAGATTTTTCAGAAAGTATAAAGGACTAAAAATAACTTATGTACATTTATTATCTAACTAGCTTTTGCCCGCGGCTTCATACGCATCAAATTATATATAAACTTTCCTCTTGAATCACTCTATCAATTAAAAAACCGCATCAAAATACGTTGCGTAGTTTTAAAGATCTAAACATACATAGGGACAGACAGCAGAAAGCGACTTTGTTTCACACTATGTAATGGAACACTAAAACAAGACAAAATTAATAATGGCGGAGAAACGCCAGAGTCCGTTTCTTACTAAGATATTTTTATTCCGAAAGATACTCTTATGTAAATGGTTATAGCAGAGAAAAGCGGAAAAGCTCTTTGTCACACACTAACTAATAATTGAGGTTGCAATATCCAAGACCCGGATTTAAAATGGCAAGCTCGTGCTGAGTCAAAGGATGAGTCACAATATATGACTGTATATTAAGGGGATTTTCTCTGTGTGGGTTGCGCAAACCTTATATTAGATAGCTATCCACAATAACATATCGTTTCTGGCACGTACTCAACTTTTCAAGTTTGTTGACTTAGAGACGACTTTAAAAAGTAAGATTATAAACAATCTTTATACACTTATCATTTTTATTTTATTTATTTTCTTTTTATTCCCTTGATTTTGTCCTTGCGACCCATAAAACTCTATTACGATTTCCCACAGATCCTACATCTGTCTTGTCTTCTTTTTACGAGGTGCTTCCGACAACAAGATGGATCGACATTTGTCTTTGTGAAATCTCGTCTAAGTATTCATAAATGCTGTCGAATTTTGGTTAGATGATTTTTGACAATTATTATAAAGCAATTGATACATTTTAATATGTATCGTGTACGGATATCCCAGGCGATTTAGCTTTTGCATTTGAATCACAGATATACCTACCTATCTACGGTTCTGAAACCTCTAATTACAACAATTCATAGTAAATCATCATCTTTCTCTATCATCATCATTTACCTCCATATTTTTTGATAATTGTATTAAGGCTTAATATGAAACATCAAGTTCTTCATCTTCTACTTCTTTGAAATTTATAATAACTTAACATATTATGTTACCGACGGATTTAAATGATTTAACAGTTTTAACTTAATCAAAGGTCAATCTTAATTGTTACGAAACAAATTTTGATCTTTGATTTCAGCCCGTTAACATCATCACGAAGGGATCTAAATAATTAATTAATTAGAACTGTCAAAGCAGACGACCCTAACACGAATTTCTCTAACGACGGTATAAAGTTTCCTCAAGACTAATCCATAATTACTTTTGAAGCATCTTTGACATTCAAGTTTCCATTCAGAATCTACTTACTATCTTCTATTTAATTAACCGTTAAGTTGAGAGTTAATATGAGATAATGAGTTTTATTTGCTATTTGACAATGGTTAAAAGTTTTCATTTCCTTCCTTCTAATTTTCTATTCTTTTAGATTTTTGTCCTAAAATGGTTAATTGTTCATATTTAATTAACATTCTATAACGAATTTTGTTTTCGAGTTTTAAAAATTATTAGGTAATCCATTTTAAAGCATCGATAGGTAGTATTCAGAAATATAACAGATCCTATTGGTTCGATTAGTAGTTACAGGAAGGCCTTTTAAAAGAGCCGTTCTCGGGCAGTCTCCCTACGACTGGGGAGGCCTGGAGCATGCTGTTCTAATGTGTCATGGAGATTTATTGTTGGTGATTTCAATACAAGCTACACAAAAGATCATCAAACGTGCCGGTTGGAATGGATCCAACCTCGTGATCAAAACTTATTGATACAAGCAGTTAGTGTCTTGTTTGTGCGAAGATATACGTGCTATCATATCCTATGTCTATGCGTGATATTAAAATTTAATCGTTTTCACATTTGGTTAATTTTATAACACCAATAAAACTATCTTTGGCTCTCGTGAAATTTCTAAAAATATATATGGTCTTAAATATTTTCGCTTATGTACCTTCCGGCAACTATGTATGTTTAAATAACAATTTAATATTTATGTCGTATTAAATCAGTAACAGTCTTATGTTAGGTATTACCTACTTAGTTTCGATGACCTCTTAAAAAACTTGAAATTTAAGTTTTCTAATGAATTTACGCCAATGAGAATTTGCCTTAAAACAGTAGTGTTTCAAGACGCCTGTCCAATAGGTACATTGCATACCTACTTAATGTACGTACGTACGGTCTCCGTAACATTGAAAATGTTTCTGCGATACTCGGCTACATTTCTATACCCGACAAAGTGGATATGGATTTATGACGTGAATCCACGTATGAATTCGCAGGCAGGGTCGTTTCTAAAACAGTTGCTCCCCGCAATGCGCAACTAGTCCAGTTGGCAGGCAGTATTAATGAGTTACAGTTACAGCGCTAAAATAAAATTTGTATTCCAAAATGCCGCAGTTCCTATCGCGAATTCCAAATCCAAAATGACGCAACCACTCCCTATCTCTAATCTAAAGTGCGATGTCGGTTTGTTCCAAAGATGTTCAGATAAATGCGATCTGATAGTTTCGAAAAGAGTTTCCACTGAGAATAAAATCAGAGATGATAATAAAATTTTATTTTACAAAAATAGCATCCTTGTTAGGATGGATTACTGGACGGATCTTTATAAAAGAGAAGATAATGTAGATTAAATGATTCATCAGAAATTCATAATGTAAAGCTTTTGATAAAGCTTCCAATCTCTATTATGAGAAAAGGCTTAGAGCAAATTGCGGAATATTGTTACGATGAGAAGTCTTGAGAATTAGATAACTCACACAGTCTTCAATATAGATTTATCAATAACATTCATGTTTGACGCCGATAATAAGTGTCTTATCTTTTAATTTAATTGGATAATGTCAAATATAATGAAACACCTGAATGTAACTTATAATAAATATGTTTAGACTTTTATGTAACATAAAATAGGGTCGCATAATTACTCTTACACATGAGGAAACTCGGTACAGAAAAGAGGATTAAAGTATAACCCTTTCATGACGGACACAAAAGAATGTTTCAAGGGCGGGTTTCCTTTGACGGGAAGTTTTGACCCAAATGGACCCTTTGTTACCATCCCTATTTGTAGTCGAATTGCTTTATTTTGTCCTTTGCTATTGTGGAGGATTGAAGATTGCCTATGGGATTCTCTCAGTACACAAAAATTCTAAAAGATTTAGTTTCTCATCGTGTTTAGTATTTTTTAAGAAATAGTACATATATTTAGGATACAGTTTTATCTGTCTGTTTGTTTATTTGTCTTCCATCTTGTGTCTACTATTATCAATAATATCCATGATGTGTACTAATGTGGAACTGTTTGTATAGAAAACTTTAAAATACTTGTACATAGTTAATAAGTATGTTCGCGTATACGCATTTCATCGCAGCGTGCTCTTTGTTACATGAAAGTTCAGTAAGAAATCTTGCTCACGCTATATTTTCATTTGAGATAATTGTTGTTTTTCTCATCAGTTAACTAAACTGTTTCACACTATTGAAACCATAATATCATTAAATCAGAAAAAATATGTCGGTCCGAGTAATAGAAGTAAAAAAAATAACATTTATCTCTGAATGGTTATTACCCAAAAACTAGCTCATAATTCCACTAAAATAGTTATGGCTCTTTTTGTTTTCAATGGGTAAGTTTCAAGAATTTATTATGTTAGTCCGCAAGAAATGTTCATGGTCTTTTCTTTTCAAGGAATTTCCATATTTATGGTTTGTGAATTCAGCAAATATAGTTACTTAGTTGTGATTCATTCTTCTTTGTAATGTCTTCTGTTTTATTGTCAAATAATTCGTTGTTTACTGTAGTTACTTTTGCAAATAAACTTGAAACGTGAAATGGTCTTCTTTCACATTTCATAAATCCATCTCCTTACTGGCTAAGTTCACAGTAATTCTCAATTCACAGTAAATACACAGTACACATCTCATCCTTCAAACAGAAAGCTAAGCTAAATATCGTGTTAAGTTAAAAGAATGGGAACTACCTAAGTGAATCGTGAGACAGTTGTGTAGTAACACTTGGTACTAGTGCTCGTTCCTCGTGGTCTCCTAGCAGGAAGGTGGAGCTTGGAGCCAGGCGCCAGGATCGCCGGCGGGTGTAAGATGGAAGATAATGCTGACGGGCTGTATCGATATAGGTGAGTACCAACGTGTCACGTAAGTATATTTTGATATTTTTTATGTGTATTTTATTTACTTTCTGATATCGTGTTAGAGTAAGACTGAGCTGTAATAATTAAGTAGGTATTTAATAAGCTAAAAAAGACGCTTTGTACTTTCATAGGCCCACAGTAGCATTTTCTCCTGTTTCGTGGCTCCCATGGACACACTAAGATTTAGACCCAGAACAGAAATATAAATTCATCATTCAAATATTTGTCCAACCAGGAATTGAACCCGGGACCCTCTGCGCGTCAGACCGATATGGTAACCGCTCCGCCACGCGGGTCGTCATCTCTTTTCATTTAGTTATCTTTCATTGATAAATTGACCCGGGTGGTGAAGGGGACTGGTCTGATGCGCAGAGGGTACTGGGTACGAATGGTACAATCCTTAGCTAAATAGAAATGCTCCAAAGAGCTCCTTTCTAGGTTTGGGTGTATGTGTATTCAAAGATTTTTACCATAGATAGGCCCTGCGCATTCAAAAACTGTTTACGTTTTGCGTAACTGCTGAAGAAAAG